>JAYKAV010000178.1:2198182-2226810 GCA_035582835.1 Phoebastria nigripes | reverse complement strand
CCCCCAAGATACAGCTATATAACAATGCTTACACAAATGTTTTCAAGTTGGTTTTTAGATACTGGCATACTTATGCTTCCCAGACACTAAAGTAAACTAAGAAGTTACATCATATTTTCTGACATGACTAGTACTGTACTGGTAATCGCAACATCCCATTAAACTGTTTAGCTAACCTAGAGTATTTCTTAGAGAGGAAAGGGTTACACGCATAAATATTTTCCTTAACTGTGCAAAACAGAGGCATCTATAAAGAAAACAAATGCTATGAATGCATAGCCAAAAATTGAAAGTGCATGCAAGTTGCTTTAAGGGTAAGGCAGCCAAGTGCTGTCCAGGAATAGGGCTCACATGGGAATTTTACAAAGCACCTCCTGCTTGAAGCGCTTCAGCCTTCACAGAGTTCTGCTGCTTCTCTCTGGAGGGTCTGGAAATCTGTCACCTTTCCACTCCTTTTTGAGAACATAACACCTTCTGGATTAAATAATGAGACATACTCTTTGGAGGCCCATTCAGTAAAGYGTTTGAAGATTTGAACCAGAGCACAGAAGGCTGTATGCTACAGGAGCAGGGGCAGCGTCAAGGGATCCAGGGCTTTGGTGGATTACATGACTGGTAGTATCGCTCACTGAAACTTTAATCTCCTGTTTTGAAGCTGGAATAAAGCAATGGAACAAAAAGCTTACACTAATGACTTATTTTTAATTCTCTTTTTTTGGCATTGAGAGGGTGCTGTGCAAAATTATATGCAGCACTACAGTTTGGATGTTTTTGAACAGAAGAGTACATACACCAAGGTTAAATAAAGCTTGCTATTGAAACAAGACAGTTGTAATATTACAACTTTGGGGAAAAATTCGTGCTGTGATGAGCTACGACAGAAATGGTTTTTGTTCCTTAAATTAATCTTTGATTTGTGTGACAAAACTGAACATACTTCTTAAAATAATGAAGCCACTTTTGCAGCAGTTATGCCTCAGATAAGGTGAAAGGAGGTGAAGTATTGCTACAGAAGGCAAGGATGTGAGACGGAGCATTCCAAAAGTCAGGAAGAGTGGTTATAGGACATAATAGCTGCACGTGCTTAATACAAGCTAAAACATAGGTTGGGGTGGTCTTCCCAGTTCCATTCTTACAGTAACAAGCCTGATGCCTCAATCTTGCTTCCTCTTTATCCACTGAGAGTCTAAAGATTGGCTGGAAGAAATGAGCACAGCCTAGGAGGCTAGCTCCAGGAGCCTGGGCTAAGGACAAAAGAGAGAAAAATTGAGCCCACGTGGCCCAGCTGACATGGAGAAATTGGCTCAGGAGTTTCTACCGAGCTTACTGTTTGAGCTTGCGTCTTGTGTATATGGTAGCGCCGATTCAGCAAACTCGGGCGGCTGCCTGTGAAAGTCCACTCAATTGCAGAGGTGCGTTGAGACTGACTGTGAGGAGCAGGGTGCAGGCACCGGCTTTTGCTGTCCCTCTGGATCAGAGGCGACTGGGCAGCAAGGACCGTGCCTCGCAAGCAGCGCCTGCACGCCTGCCAGACTCGCTGCCGCTAAGTCCCTTGCCCCTTCCCTGCTGCCTGGGAGCTGGAGATTTCCGTTAACCCAGGTTTGAATGCATTCCCCTTTCCGTTTAGCTGAGCTCTTGTGCACCGTCCGAACGAACTCCCTCGTGCAGTTCGGTGGGGAAAGTCTTGCCTCTGAGGTGGCAATTAGGTGTTTTACTGGCTTCGGCAAAGTCTTTGAATACTTCTCTGAACACACCCAAGATAAGCATTCCTGTAATAAGGTGAGCTGAAATTCACTTAGGTACCTCCTCTGCTCATGTTTTCTGAAAGTGTAAAATAAACCTTGTAAAGATGCGCAATGTAATAAACCCCAAACCCTTATTGCCCGTTATCTCTCCAGCAAATTCTCTGGTGTCTGTAATAYTCGATGGTACATGCTGGAGGCCGGGAACAGCAGAGAAATGAGCTTTTGGTGGTTTGCTGTGAATGTTCCTCATCATGAGGTTTAGTAGTCACAGTTACTGCCATTCATCATCTACTTTTTCTTTTCTTCAACCATTCATTCACAAATCTGACATCAAGTTGTTAGTYTTGAGAACCAGCCTCTTCTAGTTTGTACATAATGCATGCAGTGATACTTAACGTTGCTTAAAGAGCCAAACTTAAATATTTCAGTGAAGTATTTCTAAGCTATATGGGAAAGACAGCTATGTAACTCATAATTTAAAAACTACTTTAAATAACCTTGTGCTTGGAGTTATGTGCTCTAGTGACCTTTTCATAGTTATTGCTACATTATTAGTCATTACTAGAAAGTCTTTTAAATATCACATTAATTTTTTTTTTCATAATAGAAAGCTTTTCTCAAAGAGTTTCAATGAATTTATGCCTTACAGAGGACACGGAATGAGATTAGCAAACTTTGTAGAGCATTAGTGTAGCATAAAAGATTAATTGCAGTAAAGAATTAGTTTCTATAAACCACAATTAAAGAATTTCTTTAGAATTCAAATTAGGATTCACATTAATTTGATAAAATTCAAATAAAATAGACATGTCAGCAATAAAAAAAAAAAAAAGACGACAGTGATCAAATGATTTGTSAGATACAAAAGAAGACATTATTCCAAGTTCATCAACTACTCAGTGACTTTGAAAATTGTCCTATAAAATGTTGGTTGATATATTAGGGGGTCAACGAGTAATGCTGCGTTAAATACTGGGGTTTTTTGGTTGTGGTTTGTGGTTTTTTGTTTGTTTATTTTGGGTTTGTTTTGGGGTGTGTGGGTTTTTTTTTTTTTGGTTTGKTGGTTTTGGGGGTTTTTTTTTGGTTTTTTTTGGTTGGTTGGTTGGTTTTTTCCCCTCTGAAATGAACTGACTATGTGCCATTTACTGAGAAAATAAAGTGATTTTGTTGCTTAAGTTTTCTGAGTCTATCCAAGGCTTTTCTTGGCAGGGAAGTTTTCTAGGAAGTGTCAGGCTTGTGCAGTGGTTGAGGTCCATCTGTGTTAGATAATTCCTGTCCCTTGGCTGCGAAATAGCATTCGTTCCTGCTCTGTGGCTGCCCTGGAGTCCTTTCTTCCTTTTGTTGACTATACTTCCTTTAGTTGACTACACTGGTATTTTTATYTCCTGCCCTTTGTGATTAAGGTATAAACCTTTCTATTCTTTTCCATTGTGTGGGAAGTTCCTCATAAACATTATTTGATCCTTTAGACTTCACTGCAAAGAAAGAATATTTTGTAAATGGGCAAGTCACTTTTCTTCTACAGCAAAGAACAAGGCTCCTCTTAAACCCAGCGAGTTGGTCACAGTACCATCCAGCCTTCCTTGGCAAACAGGCTCTATCATGATCAGCAGGAGTAGGGAAGTGATCGTGCCCCTGTACTTGGCACTGGTGAGGCTGCACCTCGACTACTGTGTTCAGTTTTGGGCCCCTCACTACAAGAAAGACATTGAGGTGCTGGAGTGCATCCAAAGAAGGGCAACGAAGCTGATGAAGGGTCTAGAGCACAAGTCTTATGAGGAKCGGCTGAGGGAACTGGGGTTGTTTAGCCTGGAGAAAAGGAGGCTGAGGGGAGACCTTATCACTCTCTACAAYGACCTGAAAGGAGGTTGTAGCGAGGTGGGTGTTGGTCTCTTCTCCCAAGTAACAGGTGATAGGACAAAAGGAAATGGCCTCAAGTTGCGCCAGGGGAGGTTTAGGTTGGATATTAGGAAAAATGTCTTCACTGAAAGGGTTGTCAAGCATTGGAAGAGGCTGCCCARGGAAGTGGTGGAGTCACCATCCYGGGAGGTATTTAAAAGACGTGTAGATGTTGTGCTGACGGACATGGTTTAGTGGTGGATGTGGCAGTGCTAGGTTTACGGTTGGACTCGATGATCTTAAGGGTCTTTTCCAACCTAAATGATTCTATGATTATAATGCTTAGTAATTAAATTAATTTAATTTAAATGAAATTAATTACCATCAGTAATTAAAAAAAGAGAAAAGAATCCACAGTGATTCTGGATGTTCCCTCTTCTTCTGTCTTCTTTTTAAATACAGCCTTTTTGATGTAGCTACACTGAACACGTTTAATCTACAATAGAGGTTTGTATGCAAAGTTGTCCGAGCCACACAGCTTATAGGTGTCAATCTGCAGCAGATCCCAGACTTGTGCTGCCCTCCAGCAGTCTTGCCTTCCACCTAAAGCTGATGTGTCAGCAGTGGTATGCTTGATTTTTTAATTAATTAGGCATTCTGCTACTGGGCTTGTGGGCTTAGTTGAATTAATGAATTAATAATCTTGTGATTTCTGTGGAGGAAGGAAGGTGATATGTTGGCTGTCCAGCAGGCTTTTTTAATTTTTATTTCTTGCAAGCTTAAGTTACTGAATGGGTGGTGATAAAAGCACTGTTGTTGTTGGATAAGTATTGTATAATTATGATTATTTTCTGAATTAAATTGTTCCTTCCAGCTCTTTTACCTTTCTATAGTAGTGTTTATTTTAGAGAGAGGTTTTTGGTGGCTGTTTTAGTGGAAATTTGATTTACATGTTTTAATTCAGTTGGAAAAACTTCAATACTAAGAAAAAGCCTTTTTTTTTTCTGTCCCTCTTCCTGTTATTGTTTTTTATACTCTTTACAGTAGCACCCAGTGTCTGCTTTTTGAAAGCTGCAAAACAGAGTGAAACAAGTAGGGCTTAGGGCATTTTCAGCCTGGCAGGCTTCGGGGTAGCAGGGAAGGACTGGCTGTTGGGACAGCAGATTTCTCGTTGCTGTGGCTGGTGGGTGTTGCACTGGGGAGGCTGGACATGGGCATGGGCCTTCTACTCTGGGACCCTGTTTTCATGTTGTGTTCAGAAGGGAGAAACAGGTGCAGACATAGGATAACAAAGACTAAATCCTACTGCACACCTGAAAACCTATTTGGTGTATATATATATGCCTATACAGAATACATAGTACAAAGCTAAGGAAAATGGGGACCAGCTGTGAAGTGCTATGATGTACAATTGTTACAGTTTATTTTGGAAAGTGTACATCTCTTGCATGTTCCTGTACAGCCATCCCAGACTCTTAAGTGAGTTTTTCTTAACTGTTACACATGCCATGTTGTTTAGATCTTTCATTTTCACAACCAAGTGGCAAAAGTGCTGCAAGAAACATCCCAAAATAGTTCATCTCACTGTAAATTTCTTCCACGCTTCCAGTTCCTAGCAGATTGCCCACTGTAAGAATAAGAGCAAATAACTTGCATTTGAATCCCTCAGAGTAAAATCAACCCTTTTAAGTGCATCTAGACGGCAGCTGCATTTGCCTGAGGATGGCCGTACCTCCAGTACGGTTGCATATCCAATCCCAAAGAGTAAATGATGATTGATCTTTATTTGTTCAAGTTTGGATAGTCTGTCTATCTTCCTGCCACTCAGGTGACCTGCGGTGAACTGCCTGACTTTGTATGGACATATTTTGTGGAAAGACCGTAGTCTTCTAGATTGGACCTTTATTACAGAGGTCTTACAGGGAGGGGTAAAACTTGGAACCCTTGGGGATGCAGTGAAAGAGAGGATGATCAAGAAGAAAGCTTATTCTGAAAGAAGACAGTGGTGAGTACCAAGCAGTGCATAACCTCCCTGGCTGGGCAGGGCTGGGATGGAAATCACCTTGCTTGTCTTCCTGTATTACAATTTTGTACATTGAGTGGCAAGCTGTTAGAGTTTATGAAGTAACCATGCTGGCAGGTTAAAAATGATCAGGAAATACATTACTAAATACATTGGGAGTTTATTGAAATGGTAGTTTAGTTAAATAGAAATCATTCATGAAATCAGCAATTCTTAAACTTGTTTTGCTGCTCTTCAAGTGTCTTTTTTGAGGCAGGAGTCCTGCTATTTCAGGTTCAGGATCAAAGCATAAGTTGAAAACTTTGCATTTCTGCCAAGGTTGTGGCCTTTTCTTGGGAATGGTGGCATTGGATTGAAGTATTTTTTCACTGAC
Source organism: Phoebastria nigripes (assembly GCA_035582835.1). NCBI lineage: Eukaryota > Metazoa > Chordata > Aves > Procellariiformes > Diomedeidae > Phoebastria > Phoebastria nigripes. The sequence continues at coordinate 2,220,830 of JAYKAV010000178.1, read as the reverse complement.
TTACGGTTCGTTTTTCCATATGGCCTAGGTTATCTTTCCAGTTCTGTTTTTTAAGCAAGCAATGATGTTCAGGAATGATTTAGGGAAGCTGAAAACCAGGTGAACTGACTGAATAGAAAATTGGACTGGACCTTTAAGGTATTTCTTTGGTTTTCATGCCTGGTGCCCATTATTGCCAGCAATGGTTAAATGGCCTTTCGTTGACCTTCATTTCTTTGAAGGTTGTTTTTGACTGTTTTCTGTACTGATATAAGAGGAAGTTCCTGAACAAGTTTACATGATTTACATTGTGCTACATATCCCTCCTTGTTTCTTTTCCCTAAACCTCTGACTAAAAGTATGTGACCTCATGGGGTGCAAATAACTTGCAGACCTTGTAAATCAGTGGCAAGTTAAATGTATGCTAATGTTTCTTAAATAGATGCAGATATCTCTTTTAGGTCTAAACATAGGAAGCTTGGGTGTCTAATGAAGTACATGACTTTTATGCCAGACAGTTGTTTATATAATACAGTATAAAATTTTTACAAGTTATCTGGGCACCATTTCAGCAAAGTAGGTTAGCATGTGCTGAAATCCGGCTATTCAAGTATTACCTATACTGCAGCATAGGGTTAGGTAGGTGTTCAAGTGACTTCTCAGTCAAGAGCTAAAGAATTTTGAACCTTTTTTTTTTTTAATTTGAAAAGAATCTGTGTGACTAGAGACTTAGTTGTGTTGTATGAATTGTTTTAGGTTTATTCTTGATGTCTTATTAAGTAATGTTTGTTTGGGGTAATTTGTTTTTTCCTGTGCGGTTATTATCTCAACATTATTAAGTCTTATGTCTTAGTTAATAATTGATATTTTGTCATTGAGCAAACTTGTTCCTGGGCAGTCGGAAAGAAACCATTTGTTCTCTGAAGTGATTGAAGCCATTTGGACTTGTCTGTTACTTTCAGATGGACGGGAAAGGTGTGTCTGGTGATCTTGCAGTGGAGTTCCTCTGTGGATTGCCTGATGCTAGGAAACATCAAATACTGCCTAAAGTCTGCTGAAGCGTGTTTCCACCTACTCTGGGCTTTTGATGGTGATGAAAACCAGTATATAACCAGAGGTTTTCTTTCTGGCTCTGAGTCAGAGGATATCGGTGGTGTGAATTTGCACAACGCTGCTTTGTCTCAGCGAAACTGTTTCTGAGGCACAATGTAAACCCAGAGAAAAGTGGGCATCCTGGGGTTTCCCCAGATAACTTCTAAAGAGACGAACTCCAGAGGACTTTGCCTGTTAGTGTTACAGTCTGGCAGGGGTCAGAGAGCTCTGGGTGACTTTTGGCAAGCCTGGAAAAGAAACTCTCAGCAAGGGAAGAACTGTCCCAGCCTGGGGTATACTGATGGATGTTTTGTAGTCAAATCGTTACTTTTGAACATTTGTGTCTGGAGTAGTTTCACAGGGGCACTGAAGCTGTTCACAAACTTACAGCATCTGTGGTGTTCATCTTTATCCCATTTGCTGGATGTCTGCAACATGAGGCCTGATAGAGCTGTGTTGCACCCTAAGTGCCTGTGTGTCATGTAGCTGCTTCAATAGCATGAAGTTTTTCTTGTTTGCTGCATGTGTGTAGCCATTGGCTTTGCACCGTTCTTCCCTGACGTGTCAATATCTCATTGTACGAAGAAGGAAAGTTGTGCTCTGCTGTCAGAAGCCTCAATGGGAGCTACTGTCTTATGGAGACGTGCGCGGCAGGAATGACAGCTTGCCGGAGAAGTGCTGCAGGGCAGGAAAGGTAATGGTAGCTCCTAATGGCTTTATCCTGGCCATGGCACGTGCTATGCAGCACTGGATCTTGCATCCTTCAGTAGAGCAACCGTTCATGAGGTACATGGCCACGTTCACCCAAATCTTAGTCAGCCAAGGATGAAGGCTGTTAACAGCTGTTTTACTAACCTCTTCACATTCAAAACCAGTTGCCTTTAACTCTTAGTGAACTGCCTATGATCTCTTGTGCAGATGTCTGTCCCACATGTGTCTTCTCCGGTGGCCAAGCCTTTTGAAGTGTTATGTTGAATTCTGACAAGAAAAGTCATAGGCCTTTCTGTTTGCAAATATGTGAGGTACTGGGTATGATTTCAGTATTGTCCAGTTTCTTAACTGGGGGATTCTTTTCTGTACTGCTAGTTTTTCAGCAAACAGAAGACCTGCAGGATTTATTAAATAATCCTTAACAAAGATTCATGTCTGCAATTGTATTTTGAGTATTTCAGATTGAATTCTCATTTCTGTACATGAAAGTACTATTTCTACATGATAGGAGAGAATCTTGTCTTATCACCTGCTTGTTCAAATTTCTCATTGAAAAAATYAGTGTGATAAAATATGAAGTAAATGACTGTTACAAGAAGAATGCAAAACAGTAACTAAATGAGATCTGTATCGAGAACTTTCTGAGATAAAATTTTGGATGTTAACTTTGTCTTTGGGGAAAGTTTTATTTTAAAGACCTTAGTAAAAAACCTCTTTCTTGTACAAAATTTAAATGATAAATGCTTGTGGGAAGCCATGCTGTCACACCTCAAACATATTGCAAAGTGATCTAATAACAGGTGAAGAGCTTTTAAGTTCTATCTCTGTCTTAGCAATGCTGAAGTTTATAGGAATATAGAGAAAAGTCATCAGAGTTATCAGAGGATAAAATGAATAATATCTACCATAAGTAATAATTTTCATTTTGCTTCATCAAACAAGACACTAATTAGATATGTTCTAAAAAAGTCATGATTCTCTTATTCTCATGGTAGCTTTCTGTTTCTTGTAACACCAACTATGTACTTGAGTTGATTACAGTAGAGCAAGAACAACTACGGTAATGCTAATTATATCTTATTACTTYTAAACCCAGTAGTACACGTGACAGAAATCCTGCATTTATTCAGTCTGCTTCCTGAAGATTTAATTCACATAACAATTTGTAATATGTTTACCCAGTAAAGTACAACAACTTGAAATATACAGTTCCAAAATAAAATTATTTCCCCCCCATCTCTTCCTGGTTATTCTGTGCCTGCTTACTGATTCACTGTTACAGAATTCAATAGGAAAGAAATTGTTTCAAACACCCATCTTGCAAAATTTCAGTGAATGGAGGAGAGAGAAGTGGGCTCACTATGGGTTGTGTAAAATTAATCACATCTGTAGCCTGTACATTTAGAAGGTTGTAGGTTCAAGACATTCTGATAATGTAAGTGAGATGGAAAAAATAATGTACGAAACCAAAAAGTAAAAAAGCAATTGTTTTGTATTAAAAAACWTGAATAGAGAATACTCTTAACTTTTTTCATGCAGTAAGAACTAGGAATACTTTGCTGACATACCCAGAGAAAATTAGTGACTGCGTCATCCTACATAGACAAAGTTTTTCTCTACTATCTTGTATTTCCAGAAAGCAAGCAATATTCTTAAAGTTGTAAAATCGTTGCTTTAGCGGGGGAAAAGGGAAGACTCAGAGAGACATACAGTTTTAAAATACATTAGGAGATGGAGTTTTTTAAAAGGGAAGAAGGGCGGGTTGACAGTTTTTGAACTTTCTTGAGTCTTTTGATTGGGGGTTACTTTGATGTTTGAAGTTAGCAATAGCATGTCCAGGATGAGCAGACTGGTTTTAAAGGGATTAAMTTATGTGACAAGTGCTAATATTGAAGATTGATTCTGTGCTAGATTTATGCATTTGTTGATGTATTAATTCTGACAACTCTTAAACAAAAACGCCAACCAACTAAAAAGCTTGTTTAAACTCCCGAAGACTTTGAAGTGGCTTTCTCAGTGAGTAGCTACACAACATGCAAAGGGAAAAACAGGGTGCTAAGAATGGAGGTATTTTTAATGCTAGCAGAAGAGTCAAATTAAAAAACCCAAACTACACAGCGTTATTAAATTGTCCAAATACAGGCCTGGCCGCCCACAACCACAGCCAAGTTTTAAATTCTTAAGTTAAAAAATGTTTACGATGAGGCTGCTGATGTACAACAAACTCAGCAGCTCTTCTGTAGCAAGCGATAGATGGTAAAGCCAATGCTATAGGACTCTCTTTGAGATAGAGCTGAATTAGCCAAAAAATATTYCCTCCCTCTTCTGCAGCATAGGACTGCACAGATCCTTCCCTCTTACATTTTTCAAACTGTGCTATTTTAATTTCAGCATGCATGCTGATATTCAGCTGGTTACAAGTGTCTAATTATTGTGATTATATGCATGCAGACTTCATCACTTTCTTTTCTAATGGAGCTGGCAGTGCAAGAGAAGCTTGGCATTTTATCTACTGTATAATTTGCTTGTTTTATGCTTAGTGTAACAGCTTGCTGAATGAGTGCCGGAGTGAGACGTAGATAAACAACAAGGGGAGGGAGGGCACACAGGCACGCAGGTCCCGAGTGGTCATTGCACGTATCCGAGAAGACCTGTCAAACGCGTTGGGAAGGCTGAAAAAGTGAGAGGAAATTCAGGAGTAGCTTCTGCTGCTTGTGCAGATACACCTGTTGACACCTGCATCTTCAGATTTTCCCTCTGGGTGGTAATTTCTCTGTGGGTGAATAACATCTGCCACTGGAAGAGGCCCCCGCGGTGGCTGGGTGTGCACTCAGCTGCCGGTGTTTCCTCACGGGTACAGCAGTTCCCGGTGGCGGCTCCTTGAGATGTGTAGGGCTGGGGGGGGGGGGACATGCATTACTGGAGCTCACATGCCGCCATCCATCGTTTCTGGGGTGGAGGCAGCCAGGGATGGTGGCGTTAGTCCGTGAGCGGGACCTGGCTGCTAGCCTGCCACCRGGGCCACTGCAGGCTGGTTTGCTGAGAGGTTGTTACCACCAGCTATCTGAGAATCTAAGATGGCTTCAGTCAAAAAGAAATACGTAAATAAAGTCCTGCCCGCCCCACTGGGGCAGAGTGGAAGGCAGAAGCGCCCCAAGGGTAATCTGCTGTCAGGACATGGCAGTGGCTCCTTGGTCGTCCTGTGGTTGCACTGGAGGTGGGGGCTGCCCGGGTGCCTGGCCTGGCCCAGCTGAGCRAAGGGCAGGAGCCTCAGCAGCCCTCGCTGCCTCGCTTCTTCCACGGCCTGYGGTTATGCAGCAGCCCCCATGCCTCTACAGCCTCGCTGCCCGTCGCGGCATGTATGCTCGGCCCGAGTTTTGTGTTTACTTCCTTGGGTAGCTGCACGTGGTTTACAGTTTACATGGAGTAATTTATTGGAGGCCACCGCCATATTCATTTTAACAGCTTTCTTCTCCCACAGATATCAGATGACAGTAAGCACTAGATGCCAAAGGCTCTGGTTTCAGTTCCTAGCCCCACACACAGCTTGTGACCTGTCAGCATTGATAGATGGGGCCATGCTAGAAGCAACTCGGGTCAGACCAGGTGTTAATCCCAGCCAGTGCCTCAGATAGGTGTGAAGGCTCTCCACGGCCACGCTTGCTGCTGCTGCCCTTGCTCTTGCTTCAGGGAGCCTCCCTGCCGCTTCTTCACTGATTGGACTCCTCATCTGCCTTCCCCCTGCTTTGCATATACCAGGCCTTGCGGGATGATGCAGTGAGATCTGGGTTATCTCAAAACTTGGCCAAGTTGTTTCCAGCCTGACTCATGACAGGGAAGAATTCTGTGTGGATCAACTTAACTCCTCGAGAAGCCGGCTTAGTCGCCTGGCATGCGGTCTGCGGCAGGCCAGGAGGCAACTTCCATGMCCTGCGCTAAATGCTTTTGTATACTGCTTGGGTGGTTCAGTACTGCTTGGGTGTTTCTGCACTGGACCATGCTCCAAAACAGCCTGCCAAGAGCTGTTACCATCAAGTGACGGGAGAGGACGTTACGAATACGGCACATTTCGCCCGCTCTTTTGGGCATGTCCTTTGGCAGAGTAGATGGAGCTGTGCTAGGAGCCTCCTTTCTCTCACCAAAGAAAAGTAAAGATTTCAAACCTGTGCAGCAGGACCTCCTGAATTCTGTTTTTCCACTTGACCTTTTTCTGGGTTTTGAGTTGAAAAGTTTGTGATGTTTGTGGTTGTTCTTAAAGCAGTGGCTTGGTTTTATTTGTGTTCTGATTTTGTAGCTTTTAGAGTGAACTTTGGTAGCATATCCAAGTTTTCTTCACRAGCCTGAGGTCCATGCTCAGGTTGTTTTGGAGAATAAAATGGGCTCTGATATTACTCTGATATTGACATCAGGATGTGGGATTTACAAAAAACACTAGATATTATGAGACTCAGCAGTAAAATGGTGAAAGGTAGGTTAACATCCCTTCACARTTCTGCCTGAAATGAGCTCATGGAAATTCTCAGTTACCTCTAAAAGGTCACTAGGTTGCAGTAGGAACCATTGGCTTGCGATAATATTGTGGTTTATTCATACTTCGTTCTTTTGGAAATTCTGGCATTGCAACAGGAAATTAATGTTTTCTTATCTGAAATTGAAAAAAAAACCCACAATATTTTGGGAAGTAGTCTTAAAATGAGAATTCTGAAATACTATTTTGGGGGAGAGCATTGAAATGTTGAATTTCAATAATGGTGTGAAACTTTTTTTTTAATTAATAGTTTAAGGTACTAAATAGAACTAAGGCACATGTCTACTCTTGTGAATAAAGAGATAGAGGGCAAAACAATTGACATAGAAATGTCAATGTCATTTTAGTTTAAAATGCCTATGTGCCTCTACATGTTTCCATGAAATGCTGAGCTCATGACAAAGTGTTTTGGTGTGGTTTTTTGTTTGGTGGTCCCCCCCCCCCGGTAAAGTATTCATTTGAAGTATTTTTAACAGTCAGTCTCTTTCTCTCTCCTGCCCCCCCTCCCTCTTTTTTGTTTTTTCATCTGCCATATGCTGCATGTCTTCTTGCAAGATCACTGGGGATAGATGATATCTAAATATACTTTTTCTCAGTTTTAGCACAATGTGGCTCTGATCCTGATTGGGACTTGAATGTTCTTTGGGATAAAAATGTTAAGGAATATGATGCCATTTGTGAAATGGACCCTCTATGAATATGGGAGGTGCTTTGAGCCGTCAGCAGAATCAGCATTTCTCCAAAATGTCCCGATATTTCAGCTGAATAAGGTATCAGCCAAAACCACGAGATATTAAGTAATATGGATATAAAACAAGTGTTTCTGCTTTTTAATCAGATTTCATATATATGGTATATTCTCATGAGTTCTGCTGTGAGTTGTATGTCCCCTGAATAAGGATTTCAAGACAGAYAGATGTATGTTTGGACTGCGTTTAAAAATCTAAAGTTGAAATAAGGAAAAGAAAACTTGAAGAAATATAATAAACACATCCAAACTGCCTTTTAAACTTTCTTCCATACCAATAAAAGCAGTTCCTCCCATTATGTATGGTCTCTAAGTATCTCTAACACTGGCATGTTGAAGGAGCCGTATCTGCGGGAAGTGTCTGGTTTAATGGAGACTGCCCCATGTGTTTGCACTGTGCTGTGTTTTGATCTTGAGTAGGACCTGTGGCCGCCGTTGGTCCCTGAAAGCAGGTGAGCAGGAGTCATGAACTGAGGCAGCAGTCAGAATTGCTGGGTGGAATCAGAAGAGCACATATACACTGTCCRGGTATTTCCTGGGTAGATAAGAGTAAGCAGGACGTTTGACTCTGTTCTGTCCTGGACTGAAAAACCCAAGATTTTTCAATATGATCTGTTCTTCTGTTATTTTTAATTATAATGAGGTCTAGAAGTCCAAAAGCAATTATCCACAGTATTCAATGTAATGGGTAGGGATTCTTGGGCAAGCCTAGACCACGCTAGCTTGGATACTAGAAGCTGTATAGTACAGAAAGGAGGAGGTGATAGCAGCAAATAGTGGCTTCGTAGTACCGTAGCTGGGCTGCTTCCTGAGCTAGTTCAGGTTTTTCTATATGCTGCGGTTCATGCCATCTAGACATAACTATATATTGCCCAAGGCACTATCCCTTTCAAAAGCTTTAAAATGGGCAAAATAAGGAAAGATTATGAGACGATACTCTGAAGTAAGGGGACTTGCTTTGATTTACTGGCAGGGTCCTGAACAGGCTGAGGTCTCGTACGTCTCCATCAGTCTCTGATCTGTTAGACTATACAGCCTCTTTGTAGCTTGTTCCCTAATCATTCAGTAGATGAAGGACATGGGGGTAAAKAAAGTAATGCAGAAAACTATAAGCCTCTTGACAGAGTGGTGTGGATAGTAGTTTGGGGAATGGCAAACAAGTTTCATTTGTCCTCGTTTTTTGGGGTGTGCTGCAAATCATAGACTATGGAAAGGAGAGTTTTCTGTGTGAGATTCCAAATGCAGCCAAAAATGGTTTAAAGTCTAGACTACGCTTATTGCAGCAGGATAGAGGGAAGTGCAGTAAGTACCTAGCATAAGGTACTTACTAGCCTTATGGCTAATTTTGTAGTATTTCTATGTATGCAGAAGCGCTTATATCTGGCAATTGTGTGCTGTTTGAAAATGCACAGTAATCTTTCTTTAGCAGGACTAATAAGAGATGGACTAATAAGAAATGGAAATCTACTTGCACTTACTAGATGAGAATGATTTTTCCCCTTCTTTACCATCTTGCCTTTTTGCTTCCTCTGTTAGTGAATGTGAACTATTTTGGATTTGTAGGTGTTCATGTCATTATGTTACAGTTTGCTGGCAGCAATTTTTTCTGCAGCAGAGGAATCTAGAAGTGCAGCGGGTTTTTGTTTTAAATATTAGTAATGAATAAATAAATAAAAATTATTCATTTCTTTTAAAATACACATTATTTCCATGTAGAATTCTGGGCTTAGTATTTATATAAAGTGAACAATAACTTCCAACTTGGGAATGTTATTGTTCACGTTACTGCAACTTACTGGAAGAAATAAGATCAGATTTGCTGACTCATTTTAAGGATATTTTGATTCTTATTTCTAAGTTGAGCAACTGCTGTGGGTTTTTTGTTGTTGTTGTTGATTGTCTTCTATTACAGCTCATATCTTACTTGGCAGATAATTCTGTCCCCCTTACATACCATGCTGTTCTGGATCTGTTGCTTGTGGGTGCGTGTTTTTTGCTAGCCATTTTTCCATGGCTCGTATTAAATCTTTTTCCCATCGCTACATCTACCTTTCTCCATCTTCCCAATGAAATGTGTTAGTTGGAACACTCTTGTCTAACTGAATTGGGATAGAGTAGTTTGCTTTTTATATGTATCTTACATGAATTCTGTAGGTTCAAGAGGTAGTCTGTGAGAACTGAATGCACTGCTGGACCTATCTGCATCGATCTGGGGCTAGCTACACCTACAGATCCACACAGTCCCAGGTGTCTTTCAGGATTGCACAAGAATTTAACAGCCTAAATTCCACCAGACTTCCTCTGGCTAGTCGTAAGAAAGACAGCCAGATAGCAACAGGAAAGGACAGTCTGTAGGGAGTAGTAACTATGGGCATGTAAGTAGAATTCAGGTCTCTGAGTCTGAGTTTTGTCTTGCAAGAAAATCCAGGCCTTATAATGTCATTATTAAAATTAACTTTTACTAATTCTTATTAAACCTTACCTTTTCTCAGTGAAGTCTGTGATTGTTGCATTTCAGCTGTATAAAGTATTAACTGGACTAGTGCTACATACCCTTTTTGCTCTGCCACTTTGAGGAGAAGGTGTGCTGGATGTTGCTGCCCTGAACCCAGTCCCAGAACTTGTTCCCGCAAAGATTGTCAGTGCCTTTGAGACTTGCTCAGAGCAAGGAGGCATAATATTGTTTAAAACAAACAAAGCAACTCTCCTTCCCCTTCAAAAAGTGGAGCTTTTCTGGTGTTGTCACAGTGTAGGATATTTAACTGAAAAGTTAGTGCAACTGCAATCTTGAAGTCTTCTGGCAAGCATTACTGTATGACTACCTTTTTGAATAAGCTCTTGTGAAAGAGGAGCGAGACACCTGTATTAAAATCTGTTAAAATATTGATGAATGAAAGAAACCCTTCCAAGAGACGACTGGTTCATTGAGTCCAGTCCCTGCTGTTAGAAGCACCCCACRTCATAGAACAGTGCTCATATATTAACCAAGCTCTACCTTTAGGGTTTTTGCCTCTACTGCTCCCATTTGATGTCTTGCTTTCCTGGTGGTGAGGAACCTTCTGATTTCTGACAAAGATGCCGTCACAGTTGGTTTAGCCATACTTGTTCTTGTGCCAGTTAAACTCCTTGTAAATTTAAGTAGCTCTTCTCCTTTTCAAGATTTACTGAATAAATAAGAGGGACATTTACAGTCCCCTCAGAATGCAAATACACCGAGCTCTTTCTGGTGTCCTGTTACACAAGTAGTTGTCTCCTCAGCCATTTACTGGTGAGGCCTTTAGACTTAATGCTGAGGATTTTTGTCTCGGTGTCCTAGGTGAAATGTTGACTTGTGTAGTAGTCTGGTCTTTGTATAACCCTTGTTTTGTCCCTTGTAGTGAGTTTCCTACCCACCTTAAAGTTCTTAATTCCCACCTCCAGTGTCCTAAGCAACACCTCTGCATGCTGTAGGGCACTCAGCTGTGTTAGAGCTAACATATTTCCTTCATCTAGAAAATGAGCTGCTATATTGAGAAAGAATGTCATTTTGGTCTGATGTGTTTTTCTTTTTGATGCTGGCAAACTGATGTTGTGTTTTATTCTGTTTTCCTTTAGCCTCTTTCTTTAATTATGCCTCCCTTTACAATATGTTCCAATGCCATATGTTTCTACTGAGGTGATTTTTATGAGCAGTAGTTGCCTGGATGACTTGGTTTCGTTTGCCACTTCCTCTGCTTTTTTTTTTTTTTTTNTTTTTTTTTTTTTTTTTTTTTTTTTTTTTTTTTTTTAAATCTAGTTACTGTGTTTGTTGAATGTTTTCAGATCATATACCACCTTATACTTAATAGTTTTATTAAAGTCCTTGCACCTAGCCCTGCAATTTCATTTGGCAGTTCTTTAAGAATCCATAGGTGGAGATTACTGAGGTTTTTCTAGCTTTGAGTGGGTTAAGCTCTCAGTTTTGCTTCTGTTTTCATGCTCTCTGCCTCATAGGCATCTTGGATTTCCTAGGCTGTAAAATAAGAAAGTCAATTCCATTTGGAGGCTGTTGAAAGTCGCCTGTAAGGCATGTTGATGTCTGCTCTGCACAAGCGTTGTGGGATGCCGAAGTGAAATTTTCATTTCATTGTTTGAAAGTAAGGATAGTGATGCCATGGAAAAGTCTAAAATTGTGTCTTGATTTCTTTTTTCACCCCAATGGAGTATTTTTCCCGCTCCTCCTCTTCACCACTCTGTGTGCTTGTTCACGCTGGCTGGAAGCGGCAGTAATTCCTCTTCCCAGTGCTCGCCCCATCATTCAGTGATGTACCACCCGACAGGCAACCCTTCCAGCCACCTCGTCCTTTTGCCTGGGAGGAGGGTTGTGCTTCTGCTGCTGTTGTGCTGAACTCTGTCAATAAAAAAGGAAGTAATTTCTCCGCTCTCTCTCAGGATTTTGCAAGGACAAAAGAGGCAGAAACACATGGCTAGTTAATGAAATGTGGTATTTTCCAATAGATTATASACCCCAAAAGATGCTCTCTGAATGTGTGTAGTAAATCTAGGAGTGGGTTAGATGTGAATGATGGGAAGAGCCAGACTGACTCACTTTGGTAAGTTTAAATGGTTTGTGCAGTTTCCAGTTCACTGTGTTCAAGTCCATTCAGATTCATAAACAGCATTTCCCCAGCTAGTGAGGTGAATGAACCCAGCTTGCCTCTGGTTTCGCTGTGGAACTACAGAGCAGGCAAGAAGATAAAGCCACCACAAAAAAAGTGTATTTGAGGAAGGGTTGTGACTTTGCGTGGTGGTTCTTTCACTGACGACTTCTCTTAAAATAAAAACATTTTAAAAAAATTGAAGCTCAGCAGATGGCCACATAATCTGTTGTTGAGACTGTAAGATGGAGGCTGAGGGGACTTCTGGAAGAACTTGACACACCCTGACAGGGGAACAGAACAGCGTGTTTCTCCTTTCCTCTGGTCCCGCCTTCCCTTCCATCTGCCCTCCTCAAACCCTAGAGAGTGGATATAAACCCCGTTAAATTCAGGCTGCTGTTTACAGAGGGAGGCTGGAGGGCTTCGAGCAAGTACGATTTTTGAAGCTCATGAAGCATCAACTTTCTAGCAATGGTGTTTTCCTCTTCCTTTTCCCTCTTGAATTCCTCTGGGGGCTAGGACTGAATCTTAAAAACTTTACAGTTTTAGAATTTAAGAATTTAAAATGTAGAGTTTTAGAACCAGCAGAAGTGAGGAGGCAAGGGCTGTCATTCTGAACAGGAGAATTTATGCAGTGGGGATGATGCTATTGCTTAAACAACTGCCTGCCCCAAGACCCTTCTGTTTGGATTGCTGTTGGAGAGGCTTGTTTGACTCTAATGTCTTTTGTCATTGCCAAGCCAACTTGTTTTAGCCTTTCACAGAGCAGAAAAGGAAAGCCTTGCTCACATTTTGAGGAGTATTTGAAACCTACCCTTGCCTTAAGCTTTAGCTTCCTGTGCTGTGCTGTAGTGTCTGATAATGAAAGATGAAAGCTTTCTATTTTTGTCTTGTGAATGTAGCTCATGTTTCATGGGCCAGATTGGTTGATTTTTGTGTGTTCCTTTTCAGTGCTGCCTTTATCTTGGGGAAGGGGGAAGTAGGGAATAGCGACTTCACTGAGATCCTAAATTTAGAGCAGTTAGAAAAAGTGAGGATGTGTATCCAGGGTCTTTCCAGCTTTTCAGACTCAAGGCACCTGAGGAGGCTGATATGTGACCAAGCATGTCAAGTTGAAGGGACAGTGCCTGGGCACCAGAAACCCCCTTGCCCTTCACCCCTAATGAATATCACAAGTGGCAAATCTGTGCACCCTGTGACAGACAAAGACATTGTCATTTGAAGTATACACTGCAGATAGCTGTTTGTGGTGTGTTCTGATGTAGACAAGCTTAAAATACACATTTAAAAAGTTATAAATGATTCTGGGTGTGTTTTAATTCTGTGTGCCTAGTACACTAAAGAGCTTGATGTAATAATTTTTATTTACATAAAAGTATTCTCAAGGATGAGGGACAGCAGATTTGTGGGGTTTTTTCTAGCTATGGAAAGTACAGAGATGATGTTAAATGGAAAGGGGAGAGTGCAAAAAGAGGATGTAGAGGAGAGGCCATGATGTTCTGTGCCTTGGGTGTCACATATTTTCTGCCTTAGATTTATTGGGGAAACTTGCTTATCTGAACTGTAGTTATCCAAGTGCTTTTACTGTATGAGTATAAAAGTAAAATATGATTTCTATTTTCCTTCTCTAAGACCTATAGCCTAGCTGTAGAATTACTATTTTTTCATTATAGTTGTGCGTACTGGGTCGTTGTCCCACCTCACTTTGCTCTCAGATGTTGGTATTTCCACATTCTTTTTTAGAATGATGGATACCTTCATTAAAAACATGTCTGCACAAGTAYTGCAGAATGAAATACCATGTCTATTCACAGCATGTTCCTGCTGTAGGAATTTTTCTATGGAGAAAGAAGCCTGCGTACTTGTGTGTCCAGTCTGAAGTGCTCCAGAGCAGATGCCACCCATGTTCTGCAGGAGGCCGTAGTCCAGGATGCAGTTTTGGCTGCAAACCCCAGCAAAGAAGTTCTATGGCTCAGCCTTCCCTCTCTTTCCCTCTCAGCTGTTCGCTGCTATCCCTTTGCAACCTGCCAGTGTAACTCCTCAGCAAGTGTGATCCGCGGGACAAAATAACTGCCTAGGCTGTTCTGGCAGAACTCAGGTTAGGTGAATGCTACTGGATTTCACCTCCTTCTGAACACTGACACACCTGGACAGCATTGCGCACCGAGGACGGCTAAGATCCCCTGCAAAACAGTGCTGTTTTCATTACAAAATGGTTAGGGTTGTTGACATTTACAGTAGCTGCTCCTTTTTCTGATGGTATGTCCAAACTACAGCTTCAGAGTCAGAATGGCTAAGATGTTCTGTACCATGCTGCCCTGTTCATGATGAACTGGCTAGCATCATTAGCATATTTACAGCAGGTCCTACTTTTTGTGATGGCATTATCCAAATGACCATCTTGTGGAGCCAGGTGTCAAGTTTTGTTTTTTTTTAAAATCTCCTTGGTGCTGCTGACGTAAGGCAGCAGCTTCCAGGTAAATCTGCTGGGTTGCAGGTGTGTGTGAGAAGAGTTCAGCTTGTGTATGCTTTTATACAGCGTTAGTAGCTCCTTGTCAGGTCCTCTGTGTGTAGTACAGAAAGAAGCACTCAGCTGCTTGGGCAGCCTTTCTTGCCGAGAGAGGTGGTGTTCTGTGGAAAAAGCCGTGTCTCACATGAAAGCATCTGGGAAGGCTTTATTCAGCTTCCTAAGTGTACCTTATTTTCTAGAAAGCAAGAGCTGTGCTAGGGCACACGCAGTCGTCAGAGGTTTCCTTGCTTTGAGTAAGTGAGAAGATCCACAGTGATTTTTTTTGACTTTTTCTATGACAAACTCCCGGACTAGGAATATGAGAATAGAGTACAAATGATGAACAGTGGTGCTTTGTATGAGAGCTAACTTCATGTTTGTTCTGCAATATGAGCTCAGTGCTTGTTTTTACTTGGTTATGAAAATAGGAAGATTCTTACGTTTTGCTATTTCATACTTACAAGATAGCATAAAGGGCATCTTACAGGGTATCCTTTTGGTCCTGCTTGTTATAATTCGAGGTACTGTATTCAGAAGACATATAAAAGTACATTTTAGTCCAAATCTAAATGACAAAAAGGAGTATATGTTGGAGAGCTGCATTTGGAGTATACTTGAAGTGAGTTGCTGCTTTGTTCTCCGAGTGCTCCAAGACAGAACAGGCTGTTGCTGTTATATGAGACCTTTGTACACTGATTCCCCGCCCCTCCCCAGCAGTTTAGGAAGCTCATGTACCCTGGTATGATATACGCTTGAACTGGCATCTTGGTAAGAAAAACAGGTTACGTTGAAGTCATTGATGGGAGCCAGAGAGGGAGCATCAAGTGCGTGCTGTGGCTTGTGTGGAGGACACAAATAAAGGAGGCCCTGTGCCCTGCTCTGGAAGGACCGTGTTCATGAGTAACTGTGTGTGCACGAGTGTGCACACATGCATGCGTGTTCACAAGAAGTTGTCTCCGTGAAAGGAATTGCAGAAAGCTGACTAGACGTCTGGCTAAACAGTTACTGAATCTGGTTAAGCTATTTGTTGTGGTTTAACCCGGCAGGCAGTCAAACACCACACAGCTGCTCGCTCACTTCCCCCTCCCCTCAGTGGGATGGGGGAGAGAATCGGAAAAAAAGAAGTAAAATTCGTGGACTGAGATAAAGACAGTTTAATAAAACAGAAAAGGAAGGGAAAATAATGATGATGATGATAATAATAATAATAATGATAGAACATACAAAATGAGTGATGCACAATGCAATTGCTCACCACCTGCTGAGCGATACCCAAGCAGCGATCGCTACTTCCTGGACCACGCCTCCTCTTTATATATTGAGCATGACGTCACATGGTATGGAATACCCCGTTGGCCAGTTGGGCTAGCTGTCCCGGCTATGCTCCCTCCCAGCTTCTTGTGCACCTGGCAGAGCATGGGAGGCTGAAAAGTCCTTGACTAGCAGACTACTTAGCAACCACTAAAAACATCAGTGTGTTATCAACATTCTTCTCATACTAAATCCAAAACACAGCACTAGGAAGAAAATTAACTCTATCCCAGCCGAAACCAGGACACTTGCAGGTGGATCATTCACAAAAATAATTGGTTGTTTTCAGAGAGTCGGTTATGTCTGCCCTGCTTGTTTAGCATGAGATAGGGAGTTGTTTTGCAGTGCATTGCAGGCTGGTTTTGTTCAGCTTTGTACCTGCAGCTGTTACTTTTCCACATGTGCAAATTTTTTCAACATTGCTAGCACTAAATATGTTTTGTCTTAAATGAAGTATGTCCACAACTAAAAAAAAATTCCTTGGTGAGCCAGGTTGCTGGTGGCCATGGGGTTGCTGGAGGATGGCCAGTGGGGCTTGCTGACTGAAGATAAGTATTGGAAAGTGGCAGTGTATAAATCTAGAAATGGGAAACGCTGAATCCTGGTGGTACTTGGCTACATGCAGCTAGAACCACTTTGTGAGCAGAATCTGATCTCTATAAAACAGCTGGTGACACATCTCTATTTGAAAGATGGTTTTGGCTTACAGTCCACAGCCATGCTCTGTGAGTTACAGAGCAAACTTCAATTAATGTTTGCATTTTGTTTGGTAGGTGGCTCTTTTTTAATGTTGCTCAGGATAATTTGTGCTCTTCCCTTTTTCCTGTCTTCTTTCACTCTTAGAGTATGTGGTGCTGTTATTTCTCTGTAGTCTTACTGTTTTCTGTCGGCTTTCTTCTTGTTCTCCTGCTTGCTGCTTAGGGCCATAGGGGAAGGGGATTCAGCTCCTCCACCTGTATGCTGTGTCAGTAGCTGAAGCTGCCTCTTCAGAGCAGTGCAAGGAAGGGAAATGCTGGTATCTGTAATGGTATCTATAAACTCAGAAGTCAGCAAGGTCCCACGCTGCATCAGTGTGACATTTCCATTGTTAAAAGGGGTTTCCCAGAGTGGGGAAGAGCCCTGTTGGAGTCAGGTTTAGAAGCAAAAAGGGCTGTGTAAAATCACAGACGCGTTCTTAGCAGTCAATACCTGTTTGTTAATGGTTCCACCTTTATGACAAGGTAGATTTGTGGAGAGAGAAATGACTATAGGAATCAACTGGGAATTACTTTAAGTGGAAACACCCACAATCATTAATGAATTCTCAGTGTAACATGTCTTTATTAAACACAGCATCCTCCTTCTTTTTTTTTTTTTTTTCTTCTAAGAGGCAATAATAATGAGCAGCAGTACTTCTAATATTGGATAAAGAGTCTAACCAAAGGCAAAAACCATGTCCAGCAGTAAATTACTGCTTTTTTTTGTTTGTTTTTGTTTGGTTTTTTTAGTGACACCTCGGATCCTGTTTGGTGTTGCAAATCTCCATTGCTGTTTAAATGTTTTCCCATAGAACTGACAGAGAAATCATGACAGTTCAGCAAAAACAAATACATGAAAAAATTGAAATGTGTGTTTAATGTAAGACCATTGGAAGCACATCCAGATGGAGAGATGGTGCTGCCTGGAATACTGGTGCTGTCTTTGTAGGAAGGAGATTTTATTGCTGCCCTATTGAGGAGTGAGGTTTTCTAAAAGTCATCAAGTTTTTGAGATAAGTTTTGCATTCCGTAATGCACAGTGGCAAAAAGCAAAGAGGCGAAACATTCTGATGATAACATTTTATAGTTCATAGAGGCACTTTATTTAATATCCTTGCTTAGCAAATGTAATTGTTGCAGATGAAAATCGGGAAGTTAATACTTATATGACCCAAGGCAAACAACTTTGAAACAAGCCCATTCCTGAAGTTTTCAGTTTTAGCAGATGCCTCATTTCAGACAAAATTTCAAATACCCATGACTCATGGCCACCAACTAGAAGTATTTTGTTGTTCCTAAGGGTACAAAACAATTTMTTTTATATTTTGGGCAGTGAGTCATAACTGAAAAGCATGTCAGTAGTGCTTCTGAAGGTAAATTGGATACAGTGATTCTGTGGGCAACATCTGGGGTTCAGGCACCATTAGTTATTTGTGGGGATGGACTCTGGTTTGCTGTCGTGGATTTACACATAAAAAGATGACCAAGCGGTTCATAAGGTTTATTCTGCTGGTGTCTTTGACCTCCTCTGGAGTCATTGGTGACAAAGAACCATGAGCTTCCACAGTTTGATACTGGTTACAGATAGATAAGACTGTTGCTGGTTATGATTTAATGAGGCATGGGATTGTGCAATGAGCTGATAAGGCCTGGCCTGATTCAGCATGCTCTCCCTTTGCGCATGTACCAGGATTTGCAAAACATGCAGACCACTACTGCCTCCACAGTGCTCTGTCGTACAGTCTTGTGGGGTGAGTGAAGTGTCCCAACATCTCCAGCAGGCTAGCTCAGGATCTGTGCCACCAGTTAGTGTCCGTGTGCTTTCTGACTTCTCGTTGCATTTAAAGTAAAATGAAAGTGCATTGCCTTCACTGCGAGCTAACCTGAGAACAGCTCAGCCTCATGAAATTACAGATGTTTTTAAAAATAAAAAGACCTTTTTTCCTGGCAGTGAGGAACGGGATGGCAGCACTTACTCTAGCACGGTAGCTGTGGATGTGGGAGGGAAGCATTGTTCTCACCTGCTCTTCCAGGTGAAACACTTCTGCCTGTGCATAGTTGGCAGTGGCAGTCATTGATTTGAGCTGCCTTGCCCGCCTGCAGGTCTGAAGTTGTTTCTTGCTGTGTTGCAGTGAGTTTTATGCTCAAGGTTAGGTATTCTGGCTGCACATGTGCGACTGCCTCTCTGTGCTACCCTCAAGACCAGAGGTGAATAGGGCATTTCAGCTTCCCAAGCTGCCACGTATGGGGTTTCTCTGGTTTTGGTAGCATCTAGATGCAAAGGTGTGGGGATTTGCACAGCTGATTCCAAGTCTGGGGTGGAAGAGCGTAGCTGATAGCTGGCATGTCTTTCTAACTTCTCCMTCGGGGGACAGCTCTTCTTTGCTCGGGGCAGCAGGCATCAAACAAGCAAAAGGGTGGAAGTTACCTGGCCTCTAGAGTGCAAGTATTTCACCGTTTGAGGGGCAGCTGGGCAAATGACTAAGTTCCCTGGTGTCTCCTTCCTCAGAGGCATGGATTTGATATTGTGAAGGGTGTGGACTGCAGCTGACTTCCCCAGTGACTCTGCTTGTCTGCTGACAGTGTTGTAGATGGAAGATAAATTGCTCATCATTGCAGTCTGACAGCTGCCTAGCGAGCAGAGTAGGATTAATTCCTGAAATTCTTCCTTAACTATTTAATTTACCTGGGTGGATGTTCACTACTGAATTTCCAACTCCTTTACAGTGATGAATAGTAAAATAATTATCTGTCTTGTTCGTTTCGTGTACGCTTAGCATCCTAGATAATACAGCTAGTGTATTGTTATTCATATCTCTCAGGAAAAAAATCTGGATTGTTAAAATAAGCTGGTAATGCAGTCTTACTGTATTTGATAGAGGCTATTGTCTCGGGGTATGGCTTATCTCATTAACCAGCCATGAAAACCTTGCAGTTTTCCATCTTTGCTCTTCATCAGGTATATTACCATTCATATTATGTATCTACAGTTTGTTCAGGGCAGTAGTGAGTAGTGTGTTTGTGTATTTCTGGTGTATTTACACAAGGCTGCTCTCTGATGATTGCAGACTCTGGAGTTGGGTCTTTTAATGCATATGTTGATGTACAGCTGCTCTGTAATTAAGTAAGAAAATGCCCTATTCATTCGGCAGGGAGGTTTGCTTACCTTGTATTGTGCCATTCAATTACCTATTGAGGTGTTACCCCGTTAATGTGCTGTAATAACAACAGGCTGTTGGAAAAGCAGGTAGCAAAACAATAGCCTGAAATAAGATACTTTCTGGAGGCGTCTCAAGGGTGGTTAATAGACAATTCCTGAGCTTTTAGCTGTTAAAAGTCTGCTCTGAGCTCCAGCCAGGTTACAAAACATGTTTTGTCTGGCAGTAGTATGGATCAGTGAGCCAAAGGGTTATGAACAGTTAAAAAAACCCTTTCTGACAGTTCGGGCCCTTGTTTCGGGAAGGCTGTTGAGAGCGTATGAAGGAGATAGGGTTTCTCCTGGGTCTGCAGCGCACGAGTTTGATAGTCGCTTAGGTAAGCGGGGTTCGCAGTATGTATTTGTTGTTTCAAACCCATATTACTCTAGTTCTTTTTTTTTTCACTGATAAGATTCAATATTGGTTGGAGAAGGCTGCTTAGCCACTCGATTTAGTATGGCCACAGCCTTCCAAGAGAAAGGAGACTTGGGTTACGGGGTCCCGGGAGAGGGGCCGGGGAGCTGCGGGCACCGTGGGCTGGGACCGGGTCTGAGCAGGAGCAGGCAAGGACCCAGTGATAAGCTTGGGAGCTCAGAGTGGTGCAGCCCAAATGTGCAGACTCCGAACAGTGACACTGTGGCCACCTTTGCTATTTTTATTAAAATCCTAAGTGGTGCTTTGTGAATGTATAAAAAAGAGACCCTGGAGAACGTTGAGTATTAAAATGTCTAGTTTTAGGTTGTAATTTATTAGAGTATTTTTCTGAAGAGAAGTGTCAGTTGTTTTTTTGGTTGTCTTAGGTTTATTTGGGACCTTGAAAGGGAAAATTCTTTTATAAAATGAAACCTTATTACTACATACAGTTCTGGGACAGATGCTGTATGTTGTCATGTTGCTCTCATTGGAAAGCAAACATAAATATAGCTACAGCAGTGTTAAATGCTGTGACTAACCTAAGATACTCTATTATATACTGTTTAAGATTTTATGCAGCCAAGCATGTTATCTTCAGCTGAAGGAACATTTGCTACAATTCTATGTTAGTAATCTGCAAGGGTTTGCTAAGTGTACGTGACAAGTGGATTGCTACCTGCAGTATTGTGAAGAATATTGTAAGAAAATCCCGATAATGTTTTCTGCTCCTTTAGTACCAAAGCAGTCCTGTGGAAAAATGTCCATGTACCCTTTTTGTGTATTTTCTCCCTCCACTGTATTACCTGTATGCATGTATCTCTATAAGGAAAAAAAAAAAACCCTGAAAAATATCTTTATTATGTTATCCTCTGTTTAATTGCTGATTACTTTAGAAGTATGAGGACTATCAGGTCTCATGTTTTCATGTTTTTTCCCTTTCTATTTCACCAGCTGAATAGCTAAGCTATACTTCTTTTTGTATTAGATAGAGGTTTTTTCTTCTTTTACTCTACTTAGATGCAATGTCATCTTCCACGGTGCTGTGGAGATTACTATGTAGGTGACCTCTGCTTTTCAATTTGCAAGCAAAACTAACTTTGTGTGAGCATAGTCAAGCGTAAGTTGTTTTTTTTTTTTTTCTGGTTACGGTTTATTTTTTTAAAAAACGGCATGAACCTTCTAGAAAACTGCCTTAAGTATGAATGTACTTATCTTGGCTGATGTGATAGCTAAATGGAGGCTGAAAGGGCTTTTTGGAAACCACTTGTGTATCTGTAGATAGCAGGAGTGCCAGAATTACAGCCAACTTGACCAAAATGACATGCTTTATGTGTGTTAGGGCATATGAACGAAGCATGCTACCAGGTTAATTTGCCCAAACTGGCAGCTGATTTTACAGTCAACTCATTTTTTTGCTTCAGTCTTCTTGAGTTTGCTTTTTAATTCTGTGAATTAGCATCAATACACGTGGGAGGACATTTTCTTTGGATCCTGTGCTAAATTATGCTGAACCGAGTAGAAGCCCTGACAGTGAGAGGAGTTCCACGTCTGTCTCCTCATCTATCCTGTTAATGGGCTTTTCGCTGTGTATTTTTGCACCTATTTGAAGCAGTGATATTAGTTTTCCAATTACTGTTTAAGCTCTTTGACCGTGCCGATGAGCAGTTACGCAACATGTCTGAGTCGCTTCCTTTTTCCCAAGAGTGGGCAAGTAAGACAGGACAAGTATTCGCTTCTACGTGCAAGTTAACTCTTGAACTGAAATTCAGAGCTCAGGCTATGGATACTCTGAACAGGTTCCAGATAAATGAGGATGAGAGGCTGCTAGCTATTAAAGAATGGATGCTGCATGCTAGCACAGTGTCAGGAGAGCTGGATTTCAGTCTGGTGGTTCTGAAATGTTGAGTGCAAATTCTTGTAGTATTTTCATCTTTCATCCATTGTAGGAAGTGGTGAATTTTTTAAAATTTATTTAAGGTTAATCAGCCCAAATGACACTGATTGTTCTAGTGTAGTGGTTAAACAAATAAATGAACCCTCCTGTGTGGGCTTGTTACTGTGCTGCTCGGTGCCCTAGTGATCTGCCCTACCAGCTTCCAGTGTCTGTTTCTCCTTCAGGGACCTCCACCATGCCTGTGCTGCTGCCCTTTGAACATGGAGCAGCTTTGCCAGGTTTATCAGCAGAAGCATCTCCAAATGAGGTGTCTTGTGTCTGGTAGGATGCTGGGGGATGAACTGCCAGGTGGTAATTACCAGAGCAGAGGGCTGCCAGGGCTCAGTCTATATACCTAAATCACAGAATGACTCATCATCCAGCTGTGGTGCATCACTGGCTCGTTTGGATGCTTAGTTGCAGTGCTCTCCTTGTGCTTTTTCCTACAATAATACACATCTTATGTCTGATGCTTTCTAAAGAAAAGTTAGGCTAGGATTATCTTCTCTCTTTGGGGGTTTGTCCTGTTGATGAAAAGCAAAGGGTGGCAATTAAAATCTTGGAACTTGTCCAGCTCTGAGGGAAGGCCCTCCTTCCAATATGAGATGACCAGCAAGCTCTGGCTGATCCAGCTGTGCCAATTTTAGGAAGTTTCCATTTCGTTTTGCCAGCTGCCCCTTTGGCAGAGGTTACAGCTCCCCCAGCCAGGTAGGCGGCATGGACATGGGCATGCATGCCTGCATCGGGTGCTGGAGAACTGGTTCGGTGTGCGTGCACGTGTTTGCATTTGTTCCCCGCCTGGATGAGCGACTGGAGCAGCTGTGTGGCATTGCAAGTGCTGTGCAGTGTGGTGGAATCGGGGGGGGGGGGGGG
>JAYKAV010000178.1:2052125-2197602 GCA_035582835.1 Phoebastria nigripes | reverse complement strand
TTTTTTTTTTTTTTTTTTTTTAGGGTTATATAGATTTGCTGGCTGTATTTTGATAACAAAATTGACTTGTGAAGCTATACCAGAAATGTACCAGTTCTATGGAATGGTGAGATAGCATTAACTGTCATTTTTAATTTTTTGTTTGTTTGTTTTTTAAAGGACATTAGCTTTTAAGTCTTATCCTTTCCTTCATAGTTTTCAGAGAACCTCATTTGTTTGTAGTTCCAAAAGATTTCTCTCTTCTCTAGGAATTAGCAAATTAAACACAAAAGAAAACAGTATGGTTTTGTTTCTTTAAAATTGTTGGTTACCTTGTATTTGTAGCCTCTCTCCATTTATTTAATACAATGAAACAGAAAATAATACTTGAATTAATGGTCCATTACAAAAGCAGTACTAAGTTAGGGAAATAAATCACAGGAGTATATGCATTATAAGGGATGGTATTTTGAACTAATAATCTGGAATAGAACAGCACAGTCTTGTTTAAAGGAAGCGTGGTTCTGCAGCCATCTATACATTTGCTGCTGAAAAGGAGTATGTTTATAACATCAACAGAGTGTATTTAGAGGATCAAAACATGTTCCATGGTAAAAGTGATCTGGAAAGAAACATTTTCATACAGTTTTATGTTGCCACTGTTTTTCATTCATTACACACACACACACACACATCCTTGGCTGAGATGTTCTTTTGTCTTGCATGTTGGTTTCAGAAGCTTCCTGGCTTTTCTGTAAGAATTATTTAGTGTCCCAAATCTGCCAATTATGCAGAGCTTCTCAAGCTATGGTCACAGGAGCAGAGGGGCAAACCTCCAGGCAGAAACCTGGTACAAATAGCATTGAAGCAGCTGCAGACAAAAGGGCAGGCTGTGCATTTGATAACATAAGAAGTGAGTGCACTGGGATTGAAATGTAGGCATATGAAAGGTGACAAATTTAGCCCAGGGTAAACTTGCCTTTGGGAGAGAGCTCAGTCCCTAGTAAGTGTCATGTGTTCACAGCTTTTAAATCAGGACAGCTTGACTTGGCACAGATTAACCCTTTTGTGAACCCCTATCCTCAGTCTCTGCAACCCATATACATATGGGTTTCTCTGGTCTTGTTATCCATTTCCACTTGGAAAAAAAAATTCTGGGTGAAATGTTGAAGCTATGGTGCATTTCTCCTGGATTTCCAGGCCTGTGGTGGACCAGATGAAACAATGGCTCTGAAGAGGATGCTGGACATCTGGAGATCATGGTCACGTCTACTCTAGGTATACATAAACTCAACAGCCAGTCAAACATGGCTTGCATGAGTTGTATGTTTACAGCCAGGAAGCCTAACGTGTCTCAAGCATGTTGGCTTACCAAGCATGAGCAGAGCAGCTATCATTTGTAGCCAGTAGGGCAGCCCAGGCTTTCCAGAAGCATTGGACTTGCTGTGTATAAGTTTAATCTTTCTTGTTTCTATGTAGAACAAATCTCCCAGAGCCACAATTGAAGAGGTTTGTCAGCCTTAGCCTAATTTTTCTTCTTCCAAGTTCTTCTTCAGTATCGGCATGTTGCCAACAAGTAGCAACTTCAGACAGTATAAATAAAAATCACTGTCCTTACTGATGAAGGTTTGTGTGGGATGTTGTAGTCTTTGGACTGGTAATGCAGCCTTCCAGAAGCAAAAAAGTGGCAAAGACTGGAAATTGAGTGCAGAGGAAAAATTCACGTGTTAGTCCTTGAAACTGGATTACCTTGACATTTGTCACTTATGTAGTGTTTTTGCTTTACATTAAAACCTCTTTCCAGTTTGATTGCAGGGAAGTATCCATTTCACATTCCCCTCACCAGGAATGATACCCAGGCTATGAGAGCCAAGGCTTGGCCCTGTCTGGTTGTGTCTTACATCACATGTCCATTTGGTGACCTCACTTTTTCAAGGTTGCTAAGCCTGCTCGTTTGTGGTGGCCCTGCCAGGCTGTTGCAGCACTGGCCCTGTGCAKGGCTCCTGGAAGCCTGTGGTCTACAGCCTTTGACCCCTTTGGAGGGAGCATTATTGAGTACTAGTGTTTCCAGACAGCTGTGATTCATTCAGCATGTGTTTATAGTGACACAATCGTTACAACCAGGGTTAGGTCATAAATTGTGAACCTTGAGGAGGAGGAGAAGGTTGTGTTTTTGTAGCTAATTTACTGGGATTCACAAACTTCATAGAATTAATTGATTTGTGCGACGAGTAGGTCAATGATGTACTTTGAAAGCTCTTACGGATTTTCATGTGGCTTCAGGAAAAGTGAAACTGCCCCCCCTACCACTGTTGCATATTTTAAAGCAAAATTCTTCAGACTTTTTATTAGCAACCACAACAGATGCTTAGCTTCTGAAACTGCTCTGAGGCATCAGACTGAGGAGCTGAAGTTACAGGCCCTGTGCCGATATTGTTGGATGAAGCGCTGTGGTCTTTGTCATGCAAAGAGTGGACATAAGGATATATTAATATTAATTTAAAACCCTGGTATTTGGCGTCTTTTCTTGAAAGGACTATACCTACTTGCTTCTGTCATCTGCATTTTTAAATTGGGGCCTTAATCACATGTCTGTGTATGGTAATAGCTTCTAGGGTGGGAGTGGCCTCATTAAAAATGTACTTTATGATCATGATGATGGGATCATTTGAGGTGAAAAGCCAGTTTTTATTTTTTCTTTTAAATGCATTGGGTAGTGAGTGTCCTTGCTTTTTTAGCTCGAGCAAAGTAATGTTTCCTGGAGCTTCTTCACTCAGCCTAGAGTAGATGTCAATAGAGCGTCCYGTTGTTTCCATCTCCCTTGACTGCTACTGTAGGAGAAATCTGTACCTGAGGACAGAAGATCTCTTAATTTCTCACCTAATTTATGACCAAGGGGGAACTAGTGGCCCTTTCAGAATTGGTGGGAGCTCTGCAATGCAACTGAATTTGAAAAGTCAAAATTCCATCACAGACACGTTGATGTGGATGCTTTCTTCTTCTTGCCTTCATTTCTTGGCACGCTTGCAGTGTGAGAAATGCTGGGATTTAGGAAAGGGAAAGAGGAAACATCTGTATCCAGTCTGCAAGAAAATAAAAAATGGTAGCGTAGACAAATTGAGTGATCACAGGACCCTGACATAGAAGAAATGGAAGATAAAACAAGGCTGGGGGGGTTGTTTCAGTGTTGCAATTGTGGTGGGATGTTTTGGGTTTTGATGGCTGTGCTTTACTGACATCATTAATGCTCTCATCTGAATAATGAAGCTAATAGTCCAATAATATGAGTGGTTGCGTGTGGGCAGAGTTCAAATCAATGTATCTGATGTTCTGTTGGGTGCAATTTTCTGCAAACCTGCTAACAAGACTGTGATTGTTCCTTTATGGTCTGTTTGGGAGCTTACCCGTGTAATTAAAAAACTTTACAGTGATTTTTTTTTTTTTTTTTAAAGTTCTAATTTTACTTGGACAAAACTTCTGTGTTGATGTAAGTATCAAAGCTCAACAAAAGGAGAAGAAAACATATTTAGATCTTTAAGCAACAAAAGATCTTGAGAAGAGATCATAATAAATGGGTTGAAAAGTCGTGATTATTTACATTGATCAGCTATTTAGACAGCACAATTTTCCTTTCTGACTTGTGTGAGAAGACCAGCAAAATTGACTGAATCCAGGTGAGTTTAAGTAGTTGATGGATGATGTATAACTCCAGCAATAGTTAATCAATGTTATAGTAAACTTAATTAGGCTAAGGATGATAGTCACATTAGAAGCAAATTTAGCTAAACTGGTGTGTGYATATTAATACCATACTTTATAACTGGCATAAACTTAAAATTGCACTTGCAAGCCTTGCTCTTACAAACTAAACTTGGATGGATTGTCCTTTAACCAAACTAAAACTTCACTTGTGAGATCTTGCACTACCTAAACTAAGTATTAAAATCCCATCTGAAGTTAATAGGTGACAAGGAAAGGCAACAGTAGCAAGTGCATGGAGCCCACCCTGGAAACTGAACACTGAACATTTGTAGTAGTTTTTGAAGGATAAGCACTTGTACATTATTGTGAAATACAGTTACCAACATTTGGTTTTGGTTTTGCAGTAAAAAAACCCCCATTCACCAACATTAAGAATCAAAGAAACCACAACTTAAAAAAAAAAAAAAAAAGAAAATAACAGCAATACTTCTTTTGAGATGGTTCAAGATGATTTTAGCATGGGTTTTGTCTCGCTTACATTGGCTTTGAAGCTGTGATGATAACATGTTGGGGTTAAAGTTGTGTTTAAGGGGGTCTCAGTAGTAGGCTGAAGGCCTTTTGGGTTTTGTTTTTTTTAGGAACTGCCTACCTTAAGAACATAATAAATACACAAATTGTGTGTGTAAACACCCTGTGTCAGAGTTGAAAAGATAAAGCATTGAAAAGATACAACATGAAAAATTTTGTCTGTGATATGTTGAATTTCAGCTGAAGGCTTCCCAGCTTTATTAAAAGCAGTACATCTCCAGTGGTAGGAGAGCGAGTGGGTTTTCAGCCATGCTATTGAATAGGTAGAGATAATAGACCTGGCGATCCTGTGCTTAAAGGCATCCCAGCTTCTTAAAGTTTTGTCTGTATTAATTTTTCTCTCTGTTTTCATCACTAGTAGAGCTGTGTTGATGGCAAGATCATGGTGGCGCTTGGGAAAATGAAAGCCTAGAAAGGGCGTGCTATAAACTGCATCCATGCTGCAGTCAGGATACCTTCTGACTTGTCTTGTCTTAGAATAGAATAGACTTTTAAAAGACTTTAGAATAGAATAGAATCATTTAGGTTGGAAAAGACCTTTAAGATCGTAAGTCCAACCATAAACCTAACACTGCCAAGTCCACGACTAAACCATGTCCCTCAGCACCACATCTACACGTCTTTTAAATACCTCCCGGGATGGTGACTCCACCACTTCCTTGGGCAGCCTCTTCCAATGCTTGACAACCCTTTCGGTGAAGAAATTTTTCCTAATGTCCAATCTAAACCTCCCCTGGTGCAACTTGAGGCCGTTTCCTCTTGTCCTATCGCTTGTTATTTGGGAAAAGAGACAGACACCCACCTCGCTACAACCTCCTTTCAGGTCGTTGTAGAGAGTGATAAGATCTCCCCTCAGCCTCCTTTTCTCCAGGCTAAACAACCCCAGTTCCCTCAGCAGCTCCTCRTAAGACTTGTTCTCCAGACCCTTCACCAGCTTCGTTGCCCTTCTTTGGACGCACTCCAGCACCTCAATGTCTTTCTTGTAGTGAGGGGCCCAAAACTGAACACAGTAGTCGAGGTATGGCCTCACCAGTGCTGAGTACAGGAGCACAATCACTTCCCTTCTCCTGCTGGCCACACTATTTCTGATAAAAGCCAGGATGCAGTTGGCCTTCTTGGCCACCTGGGCACACTGCTGGCTCATATTCAGCCAGCTGTCAATCAACACCCCCAGGTCCTTTTCCACCAGGCAGCTTTCCAGCCACTCYTCCYCMAGCCTGTAGCGYTGCATGGGGTTGTTGTGACCCAAGTGCAGGACCCGGCACTTGGCCTTGTTGAACCTCATACAATTGGCCTCGGCCCATCGATCCAGCCTGTCCAGGTCCCTCTGCAGAGCCTTCCTACCCTCAAGCAGATCAACACTCCCGCCAAACTTGGTGTCGTCTGCAAACTTACTGAGGGTGCACTTGATCCCCTTGTCCAGATCATTGATAAAGATATTAAACAGAACTGGCCCCAATACTGAGCTGTGGAGAACACTGCTTGTGACCAGCCGCCAGCTGGATTTAACTCCATTCACCACAACTCTTTGGGCCTGGCCACCCAACCAATTTTTTACCCAGCGAAGAATACGCCCGTCCAAGCCATGAGCAGCCAGTTTCTCCAGGAGAGTGCTGTGGCAAACAGTGTCAAAGGCTTTACTAAAGTCTAGGTAAACAACATTCACAGCCTTTCCCTCACCCACTAAGCGGGTCACCTTGTCATAGAAGGGATCAGGTTAGTCAGGCAGGACCTGCCTTCCATGAGCTTCCATGCTGACTGGGCCCGATCACCTGGTTGTCCTGTACGTGCCGTGTGATGGCACTCAAGATGATCTGCTCYRTAACYTTCCCCGGCACCGAGGTCAGACTGACAGGCCTGTAGTTCCCTGGATCCTCCTTCCGGCCCTTCTTGTAGATGGGCGTCATGTTTGCTAACCACCAGTCAACTGGGACCTCCCTGGTCTTATTCAAGGAAGCCTTAAATTTCCTTGAAAGCGGGATAACTTAAAGTAGTGTGGCACTCAGTCTAGCCTGAAAGACCTGCCCATGGGATGGGGAAGTTGTTAGGCCGTTAGCTCACCTAGAGCACCACATTCCTGTGGCTCTGCTGCTGTTGGTAGCTGGGCCACATTGCCGCTAAGCTGACCTAGGTTTGTTGTGATCACACATTTGCCAGCAGAAGACACTGCCTTAGGCTGTGCTGGGCCCATCCGGTGGTTCAGTGCTGGCAGCATGGGGGGCTTAGGCTGTGGGGGGAGCTGGTCTCACCTTGACTGGGCTGCAGTGACTACAGTGCAAACCCTGCTGCTAAGCCAGGTGGGTGTTTGCCTTCCCTTCTTATCTGTGGCCCTGTACCAACATCTCCTCTGTTAGGAATTTCTTTAAAAACAAAACATTGATGTCTCAATTACAGTTTTTGAATCTGTGTTCTTTCTACCCAGGGTGATGTTTAGGGTGTGTGCAAGAGTGACTGCTAGAGATTGTAGCCTGGCTTGCAGGAAGTGGATGTCAGCTCCCGAGGTGGGGGGATTGTGCCACCAGCTCCCAGGGGCTGCTCTGGCTGCTCAGCCTGGCCAGAGCTGCTGTTCCTCACGCTGCTCCACGAGCCCTCCGTGCCTCACGTACCCCAGCAAAAAACTCTGGAGGGCAGGTTGGCTTGGTCAGCAGACGAGCTTAAGCAGTTTCAGAACGGATTGGGGAAAGACTTGGCTAAGAGGAGCCAAAGGCTTGGCTGGCTGGAGAACTGGGCAGAGTTGCTTGCAAACCTACCATCTAAACAGAGCAAAGGCTGTTCTCAGGTTTGCTTTCCTTTTTGGCAGACTGTACCTCCATAGTGAAAATTAAGAGAGTCTGCAAATTGAAGAGCTTGTAAATCATGATTCTAGATAAAATGATAAAGCCCAGAAGGATCTAGTTAGCTTTACACTTTTGTAGCTTGCGCTGACAAGCCGAATCAGTTGTTCAAGTTCACAGTAGTGAAGTAACCTTTTAAAAGCTCTCTTCTTCTCTGAGACTCTTGTATTCTGAAATGAACAGCGATTAAGGAGCATCAAGCATGTGGCTCAGTGCTTACAAAACCAAAATTCACCCACAAAATTGTTCTGAGAAACAGTTTGACTTAGAAGACCTTTGCATCAGAATCTCATGAAGATTTTTTGAGGAAGTAGGCTGAATTTTTTCTGTTTTTTCAGAGGCAAAGGTAGTTTACAAACTGTTGGAGCCTTCTGCATAGCTAGGAGCTGACTCCTTGCTAAGTGTTGGGTAACAGGTATCACAGTTGTACTTGACTTCTAAGTTTGAAGAGCAAAATTATTTGTTGCTTTTGCATTCAGTGGATTGTAATTTCTGTTTTTTAGCATGGTTTCTGCCATTTTTTTGGAAGTTTAATTTCCATTTGGCTGTTAGAAATTGATGTTCTTGTCAGATAAATAGGGATATTTCATTATTACATGCATTTTTTCAGGTTAATATACTGTATAAGAAGCTGTACAAGTAAAACACAGGCAATATTAGTGTGATACAGTTAAATAAGAATCCTCACAAAACCAGAAAGTATTAAAATAGCTTTTTTACTGGACAGGAGCATATTCATTTTTAATAATGAACAGCATTATATAATTGACATCATACGAGTTTTAAAAATCAGCACAAAGAATAATAATCCTCCATCAATGGTTACTTAGTGGTTTTTGCCCAGTGCATGCAGCTTGTACATCTTAGGCAGACAAGACAGCATGCATGTTGGGGGTGGGGTGAAACTGCAAGTGTCTTTTTGCAGGATGTCAGAGGCAAAATTGCTTTCCTGGAATGTGGCAATTCCTGAATTTCAGTCTGAGGGGAAGTCAGATGCAATCAGCTGTGTCACTGCCCGAAGCTGGCTTCGCCTCCGGGTTTCCTGCCTACAGCTCTCCCTGTGCTAGATACAGAGTGGGAGCAGGGGGAGGGACTGTGAGCTGGGATTTATCATCTGGTGCAGAATTTCGTAAGAAAGAAATCCATCCAGCAACATGCACCTGCATGATGGGGGAGTGGGGACATTGTTCACACCTCGGTTATTTGGCTGCCCTGGCTGTAAGAATGAAGTGCCTGACAGAGAAGCTTTTGTGTGTTTTCCCCAGGAGAAAAGCTGGTGGGTGGGTGGTCGGCACTGGGTAAGCCAACAGAAGATGCCTCAGCCATCTTCAGCTCCCACTGCTTAAATAATAAAGTATAGGAGCTATGGGAAAGGAGTTGCATGTCACATGGGCAGTGAAAGGGAGGTCCCTTCCAGTCGTGCCTTCCTGTGCAGGGACAGGGGAGTAGTTTGTTCTCTTCTTCCTGTTTCTGGAAGGTGTTTTAAAGCTCTGAAAGAAAAGATTTCTTTAGCTGAGGGGAAATGTGATACACTAGAAATAAAATAGCTGTAAAAGAGATCATCATATAAAACGTAACACACTATAACAAAAAATCCGAGTTTGGGGGTTGGGAGTATAGTGGTGGCTTTTAAGGATTTAAGTTGACCAGGTGGCTGGTTCCAGCACTTAAGCACCATTCCTCTCTTGAAAGATTGATGGTCTTAAGATACCAAAATATAAAAAGATGAAGGCTTGCAGCATACCTCAGGTGATTAAGGATGGAGTGGCTGTCACAATCATGTTAGTTCCAGTGGGTACTTTGTATTTTACAGATGATAGAGATGGAAAAAGGGTTCTGTGGGGAAGCAAAAGGAGGAAAAGGAAATCTGAGTGTGCCTGAGGACTGCAGTGAGGCTCCTGAAGTGATGTAGAGGAGCAGATCTTGAGTAATTCCCTCTGGACCTCATGGGGAAGAGGGTTTTGTCTTGTACCTGTAACAGTGGTTTCTTTGGGAAAGAGCTGCCTTGGCTTGGAGGTTTTCATAACTCTCCACCCATCGATTTGGTTTTGTGTTTCAATTTGTATATGCTATGGAGAGGACAAAAAAGACTTAATTCTACAGATTTGTTAAGCTGACATCTTTCTCTGGTCCTTAGCTCTTGGGGCTGTCCAAGGTCAATGTTATTGAGACTGTGGTTTATGGCACTGGGTATTGAGGAAAATTGTTTTACCATGCTTATTTATTTTATTTTAATATTAAGTGGAGCTAAGTGCATTGAATCTTCATTTAATTGTTGATAACTAAAAGCAAATATGAATGGTTGTAGAAGAGTTTCTTATGAAATGCTTGCATTATGGATCAAATTGTGTTTCCTCTGTTCCTGAAGTTTTTGTTTTGTTTCCTGGTCTTTAAAATTTTGCATTATGGTTGTGTGTGACATACTTACAAAGAGAGCAGCCCTGTCACCAAGGAACACTGCAAAATGTTTAATCTGGCATTTCTAAGTGATGAAATTAAAGAAGATAAGAATAAAAGCACTGCAATAGCAAAATCTATTTCCAGCTGGTTCTGCATAGAAACAGCGTCATACGCAGCACACCAAAATGCTTCCAGTCTTACCTGCTGTCCGTAAACCCAGGAAGAGGCTCCATGTAGGAAGAGGGAAGATGTATGGATGCTTCTTACTATTAACACCAGGGATAGGTAGCGGAAGGGTTTTTCTCAATGGTGCCTGTACGCTCTTTTTATGATGGAGAGAAGTAATGCGAGAGCGTAAAAAATTGTCACACAGAAGATGCTGGGGCCCAGGGCCTTTCAAATTACAAGTCAACTGAATGTTTTCAACCTATTATTTAGCTGAGTATCGAGGGCTAGAACATCATAAAAGGCTGGTACGTGGGGAAGGTATCCTGCTGTGGCACTTCATAACCTGAATCAGGGCAGTGAATCTGTGTAATGGCTATATACAGAGGAGAGCGAAAGTGGGGGAAAAAATCTGAAATAAAGGTGTATTAGCACTAATGTGCTAGTGACCTATTTATGGGTAATGCAGATGGAGAGAAGGAAGAACTCCTTTGCGGTTGTATGCCTCATTGATGAGTTACAAATGAATGTATGTGATTCAGCCTGCACGCCTCCCGCTCTCCTTCTCTGCCCCGCTGGGGTCAGCCCAGGCTGGGTCCAGTGCCGTGGAGGGGACTTTGTATTGGTGAAATGCTGCTGCTCTCTGTTTCCTATTTTTATGGCTCAGAGCAGGCTTAAATAACATGGTAGTTAGGTCTTCTGGTATTTAGCGCTTTACAGCACTAGGAGGTTTTGTTGTTGGAATTGGGCGGTGGCGAGAGGAATGGCGAGGAAGTTTTGCAGTCTGCTGGGGGTTGCCTCGGCTTAAGCACTCTGTGTAGGACGTCTCAATGCCATGAAAATCTGTTCCGTGACTGACTGGTTGGAAGAACAATGGAGCCCTGCGCACATACGCAATAGATGGCTGCCCCTCCACAAGCAGCTCTGTGGTTAATGGAAATAGTAGGTTATGAGACAAAATTGTTGAGTGTGAGTACGGTCTCTGAATCAAGGGAGTCCCAGTCTGCACTACTGGTGACCACATCACAAGCTACTTCAAGCGACAGGGGCTGGCAGTGGGGTGCCCATGGCTTCTGTTGCTGCCAGCAGCGGTGTCTGGCCAAAGGTGAACCCCTGTCTCAGCATCTTCTGAAATCCCACCTTTACTGGAAAAGCTGAGTCGTTTGCACATTGCAGACAGGGTTATAGCAAGTGTTTATATTTATTTGTGCTCCAGGTGTTAAAGAAGCGCAATTTGATTCATGTATCCTTTACAAACAGTTTACAGGGGTAGGACGCTGCCTAAAGGTGATGGTAGTGGTATTGTTATAGCTGTTGGAGGAGCTAATGAAAAAATTTGGTTTAGGCAGGAGATTTTGTTTTAATTTGCTGATAAACCTCCAAGCTGCG
The DNA here is from genome assembly GCA_035582835.1 of Phoebastria nigripes. Lineage (NCBI taxonomy): Eukaryota > Metazoa > Chordata > Aves > Procellariiformes > Diomedeidae > Phoebastria > Phoebastria nigripes. Next base: position 2,186,545 of record JAYKAV010000178.1, on the reverse strand, counting down.
TTGTTTCCTCTCTTACTCCAGAATTAGGAGCTGTTTACTCCAAGCCTCTCTTTCAAGCTTTGCAACTTCATTTTGCCCTTTTGTTTTAGGCAAATTTCTTGGTGTGTCCATGGCTCAGCTTTTGGCAGTTTTAAAATGAGGATACTTTTTCTTAACTTTCTTCCAGGGAGGACTTGTTCATTGTTGCCTCTGAAGTAGAAACTGCTCTGCATATTGGAACAGCTCTCCAATAGCTAAATAAGCGTTTCTGTTAAAAGGCTCCTCTCTAACTTAGACTGAAAGGGAAATTTGAATGAAGCACTCCATTGTGCCATCTTGTGGTGTCCCCTGTCATGTTYGGTAAATTAATTTGAAAGGCGCTTCTCTTCTCTTGAAACACAGCAGATTTATTGCCAGCAGTTCTGATCTCTGACCCCACTTTTTTGTAAAAACCCATTTCAACTAAAAAACTGTTCTCCATACCATCCTTAGCTGTCCAGAAAATATGGAACATGGTGGGCCATACAGATTAGGCTTGAGTTTTTAATGCGGTACAACGGTAGTAAGGACCAGTGAAAACCTGTGCTCTGTACAGCGTGCCAGTGGCAGGGCAGGTGGGCAGGCTCTCCGTCCACGGCATCAGTGAGGGGACCTTGTTGAGGAAGCTGTGGTTGACTTCAGGAATGATCATAGGAAACAGAGCAGAGCAGTCCTTCGTGGGGGTGGCTGAGGTCGTTACTTGCGCTGCAGAGCTTGCCCCCRACTTGGGCAGGAGAAAATCGTACTGATGCAAATAACAGCTTCCCTTACTGATGAGGGTCTGCTCTGGGGTGTGTTTTGTGTAGGTCTTTGGCTGGCCACACAGGCACTGACAACTTAGGCAAGCCTGGGAATGTGTTCAACTTGGCTAAGGTCAGCTGAGGGAGGGAGAAATTCTGGGTTTTGTGTGTGAATGCCAAGAACTGAATGACACTAACCCTTTCCTGAAAGATCTTCCCCAGCTACAAAAGACTGCTTTAGTGCTGGTGGATAAATAAGTAGGTGTTTGGAACAAGAGTGAGTAAGGTTTGTCAATGGTTTTATCATAGATGACACTTTTACAGTAGCTAAGACCAAATGATCAGAGTCAAATTCGGCCTCAGACAACTGAGAGGGCTGTGGGTGAAGGTGGTGGAGCTGCGAGCCTTTAGGTCGGGGCTGAACTGGGCCACTTCGCTGGTGTCAGCGTTCTGCAGAGAAACCCACCGTATGCCAAGTAATACCACCATTTCAGAAGCCGCATATGTGTTCATGTTGTGCCTGAGCTAATTAGCCCTCCAAAAAGACCTTCAGGATGTCAGCTAGCCTCTTTGCGTAGGGAGGGTCAGTGCTTTTAGTAGAGACTGCCTCGCTCGAAACCAGCTCTAATATCTCTAACGTGGTGCTGAAAGAGGCCTTTTATCTAATCGAACTCCAGTCACTTCAGGATGGAGCATTTCCAACATCAGGCATGCAATGCAGGAAATGAACCGTCGATCCTATAGGGACTGAGACAGACTGGATGCTCTAACATGTATTGATTCATCTGTATTTTAACAAAACAAAAACTGTATTAGTGCTGCTGCTTTACCTCACGTTGTTATGTGTACATTAGGTATTGAATCAGTAGCAGTAATGGAAAGCTTATGATAGAAATCATAAAGCAACTAAGAAGTATGGAAACTTAAAAAATAATGATGAATTTGGAATAATAATGGTAATGAATAATGATAAAAATAGGGATGGTATAACTAAGAGGTATATAAAAAAAAAGTGATTGTCTTCTGGACTTCAAAGAATTCTCAGAATGATGGATATCTAAATAAGAAAACCTGTCACAAATGCTTCTTTCCTCAAGTAAATGGTAATAGAAGAGACTGAAGCAGTTTGAGGCTGACAAAATGGCAAATGCTGGGAGGAAAAGAAACTATGGTGGAAGGAAAGGATCAGAAAGTATATTTTAAGAAGTAAAACTGCAACAGTTGACCAAAAAAGTATTAAGCTTTTTTTTTTTTTTTTATACCTGTGTCAATCAGTTTTCAGCAAGAGAAAAACATTTGGCTAATCCATCATTATTTTGAGATTTCAGCAGAGGGAAGTTTCAAAACATCTGTGCTAGYGAGTGGAGCGAGCATCATGCGACTTCCCAGGGCCTGTGAAGTGCTGGGGTGGTTTCATTTTGTTTTATTTTGTCACGAAGATGTGTATGTTCGCTGTGTTTTCCAGAACTCTTTATTCCTGGGCATTTTAAAAAAGGGTAGGGATTTTTAAAATATTTCTTTCATTTGCTTGTGAATTTGAAACCACTTTAAATATATGTACGGTGACTTGAGTTGATGTGGTCTGTCTGGCAAAATAGATGCAATTAGCACAGAGCTGTGTTGCCGAAATGATCTTCCCAAGACTGACTGCCATGTAGTGGGGGTTAACCCAGTGTAGCCCTGTTAATTTAACTTACAGTGCTAAAATGGGTAATAAGGCTAGGATTTGACAGTAAATCACAAAATGCATCTGTATATTTGTGGTTTGTTGATATACTYGCTGAGGATCTGTGTTCATATTAATTTTACTTACAGAAACAAATTATTTATTGTGATAAATAGAAGATGACCTCATAGGCCGTGAGTCTCTGGAGAAATAATTTGCAGGGTATGTTTTTGGTGAACGTTTCCAAATTAATTTCCAAATTTTAACTTGTTTCATATACATTGTGAGCAGTGTAGAGAGAGTCATGGAATTTAGAGTGATAAAAATGTTAAGAAATCATCAACTCAGGTATCTGTGTGTGAGTAGGAGTCATTTAACATTCAAATGATAATCCCGTTTTGTGCTTGAAAAAAGGCAGAGTAGGAAGACAAGACTGAAGCTACTGTAAACTAAATATAATTCTCCTTTATTGTCCCTTCCATGCAGCAGCAGCCAGGTTATGTACCTCGTATAAAATTCGCCTGGATGTGCTTGCTGCCTTCATGTCAGTCACTTGCAAACCTTTTGTCTTACAGGTGTGTTAAAGCGTGAATCCGCCCCCAAGTCTCTTTCTTTACCCTGCATGTGCTTATCTTTTGATGGGATCTTTTAACTTTATTAAGGATTGAATACCACTTGTGACCAAACAAAATGGTTATGGAGGAATGGGATTGTGACTTGCTGAGCTGAACACGTGAACGTTTTCTTATCAGAAGATAAAGTAGGTTATACACTGTGCCCAGCTGACATTCCTGATGGGTTGTGAGCGAGGGAGTGCTTTGTTCAGAGTTGTCCTTGGATAGGGGTCTGCTCCTCCGAGACTCTGGTTTTCAAAGTGACTTTGACCATGACACTCCTTCTCCTGTACTCAAGGATCCCTGGCTGCAAAATAAGCGTAAGGGTGGCAGAATCTTCTCTATAAGATGCTTGACAACTGCTAGAGAGTAATTGGTGGCTACTTTTGCTTTTTAGTTTCTTTGAAGAAATTAAAAACTCCAGGAAATCTAGAATCTGCCTATTCATAAAACCGAGCACGCCTGGATACTTCTGGATACTTCTGAAAGCCCTAGACAATTGTGCAATTAAGCACATACTCGTTATTCATGTCAGAGGAATGCAACAGAGACCTGGGACTTCCTTCATAAAAATAGCTCGGTGCTTAAAAGGGACTTGAACTGTCAGCGTGAAAACACCTCTGGTGCCTCTGCCTTTGGCGCCAGCATCGTACTTCGCAAGGGAAGGAATAGAGTGATACGTTTTTTAAGTACTCTATAATATGTATTCTTTTGCCCTTGCAAGTACTAACAGCCATGCAGAATCCTATTGACAGAGACATGGGTGAGCCATATCTTAATAGCCATTATTTGTTTATGCGCTGCAGCCTTATCAAGGAGGAGGAGGAGGTCACTGAAAACTGTTCATGTTTCACAGCTTATCCAACAAGTCTCAAGTTGATTTGGGGTAGAGGCTACTGTGTTGCTAAACGTGAACAAAAATGGTGATGTTAAAATGCAGATGTCGCATAAGGTTTGAAAAGATTGGGGAAAAAAAAAAATCAGCAGTACACTAAAGCTGGTCCTGTCAAAGGTCACGATGCATACTCATGGATTTTAGCAGCTAAAATTGTGCTAAATGCCAAGCCTCCTCTTGGCCAATTCTGCCATTGTCAAAACAAAACAAAACAAACAAACAAAAAAACCAAACTAGTCCTGCTGTTGTCAAGATGGGACATTAATTTCGCAGTAATAGTTGACCTTGTCTTCAACTGACTTTATGTAAAAATCAAACTCTTACTTGTTTGTTGCAGTCTCAACTGTGAAAACTGTAGAAACCTCAGTGTTACTGGATTAGAGGGCTCAGGCTTTTTTGTACCGTCTTATTGCTCAAGAGTAGTTTCTTTACCGGCTGAGTGGGGGGTATCATCTTACAGCAGTCCTCTCCTTTGTATGTAAATGCATCTTCTTAAGGTAAGTGGGTACTTCAGCTTTGTTGGATTTAGCAAGGTCACTTTGGGAGCATTGGTACATCTACCACATACACTGACGTGTTCTGTTGGAACATCCTTTTCCAACATAATTGTGTTACAGCCTTCTGGTTACCTGGTTTGCATTTAACTTTGTTATTTGGACTGCTCATGTGTACTGTAATCATGTTAAAGGGACCCTGTCAATGCTCATAAAGTAGCTTGAACCCATATATGCAGGCAAATGTTTTGTAACAGGACTGTGACATCATTTTCCTGTAACCAGCTGTCCCACTGTGGTGGCATACACACAAACACTGATCTCTCTAATGTTGTAGGCCACTACCTAGAAGGTAAATATGGAAAGCAGCTTTTCAAAAGCTGTCCTTTCCCCTGACTGTCTCACTTCTGCACCTGAGATGTGGTGACCAGAAGCAGATCAGGAGAAGCTGTTGCAGCTGCTTTACCTACTGCTCTGGAGGCATTTTGCTGGTGGTGCTGGTGCAGGGAGGGTGCCTGATCACCTACCCCTCTTCAGAGCTGGGCAGCTTGTTTGTGGGTGCGATGATGGATAAGAGGGGCACTCTTCTTACAGATAGCGAAGCTTTTCCTGTGAGCACACAGGGGTGTGACTGAAGGTGTGATCCTCCCCAGAGGCTCCCAGGAGAGTGATGTGCACCTGCTGTGGGCGGCTGCCCTCAGGAGGTGGGTGAGGGAGGGGATAGAATCAAGGTTTTTTTACTGTGAGAGAGCGCTGCTGTCAGGCTGGGGAAACTGTGGTTGTGCAGTGGTAAAACCCCTCAGGTTGACTCTTCCCCTTTCTTTGCGTGCTGGATTGCAGAAGGTGTCCTTGTGATAGATGCAACTGGGAGGAGAGCAGGAGAGACTATTTTTTCCCCATGCGTGAGTGCAAGGGGATGGGGCGGGTCTGTCTGACAGGGCCTGGATGTGCCAGCCGAGTGGCAGCGATGGTGTGCCAGCCAGTGTAACGGGCCTTCAGTGAAGGGGTGAGCCATACAGGAGGCAATGGTTACTATTCCACAACAGTTCAGTTCTACATTCGTGATAACCAGAGCACTAGATTACATCAACCCTGAAACAGTCTGCCAATACCCAACACTAGTACAGCATTTGTGCTTTTAGTTTTTAGCAAGATGTGGTTCAGCTGAGATACCGAAGCTGAAATCCAATCTCCAAAGTGTTTGAACGGTGTTTGGAGCCAGGTGCTGGGTTGCCTTCTCAGGCTGGTTCTCCCCCTCTGAGCGAGGAACACGTTTTGTGTCAACCTGCTCACCTGGAGATGGATACTTACTGAGCAGAACTGGGTTCAGGAGGTTCCAGCTGTGTGAAAAGCTCTGCACGTGATGTGAGATTTTCATCCAGATGTTCAAATTAAGTTTGTTTCAGTTTTTTGTCTGGAAAAAGATGGAGTCAGCAGTAGCTAATTCCATAGGCAGGTAAGTCAAAAAGCAATTCTTTAGTTTTGCAAAATGAGTCATCCTGTTTGCAAAGCATAAAATCTATGAGTGGGATGTGCTACTGGAGATTGGAGTGGTACTTTTATATATCATTATATTTTGACTGGCAGTAACTTCCGAAATATTTGTTTTGTTGTGTTTTCTCCCCAGAGTCACTGGTCTCACTAATCTAATTGTGTTTTTCCATTGTCCTTGCTGGAGAAGAAATGCAGGTGGTGTCAATGAGAAATCTTTGCATTGTTACTCTAGAAATGCACCGAGTGTGTCCAAAAGAAAATGTTTGCTTGTGGTCTCTTATATTACTAATAATATCATGTTTATCTTGCATATTTTTGTTATATTTAAGTACATCATATGTTCCTGGTAGGACTTCTTATCCTTGCTTCTTTTTAAAATATCACTGAGGTTGCTATTAGATGTTCTTGAGAGATTGATTGAATAGATTTCTTCAGTTCAGTGCTGTACTAACTAGCTTATAGCTGATCGGATTGCAGCAGTCTCTTCACTATGCTCTACTGGATCTGAGCCCAGTTTTGCTTCCTTCAGCATATGACAGCAAAGGGAATTGACAGTCACTCTACTAGAGGCTTTTCCCCTGATTTTCTTCTTTTTTCTTCTTTCTTCTTTTTTTCTGATTTTCGTGGAAAAGAATCTTTGATAGTATTCCTGATAAATTAAATATTTCTTACAAATTCTGTTCTTTTTTTTCAACAGGTGTTGGCATCATGTCGGGCATTTCTTTTAACATCTCGGATTCCCACCAAGGTAAAGCCGCTGTGTTTCTATAAATATTCTGGTTTTTTAGATACAAATGTAAGTTGCATAAACTTAGCATATTTTATACTTGTGCATCTGTTTAAAAAAAAAAAAAATTGACGAATGGTATGTTGCATGGTGTTGAGTTAGAGTGGTGCTTCCGTTAGTGTCTGTCTTAAATGGATTTGTCAATTTATATATACTGTTTCAGAGGACTTTTAACTTCTAGAAATGCAGGTGGGTGAAGAATTATGTTGGAAACACCAACTTGAAGAACTGTGAGATGAGCCTGATGACCTTTGTAGTGGGACAGTTTATGTCCAAACAAGCTGATGGCGTTATTCCTTCTAGTGTTTATAGTGTCAAATAGGAAAATATTGGATTTGGAGACAGAAACTATGTTGAGGTTTATTAAATTCTGCTGTTTTCTGATGACTTCTGTGGTTCATTTTGAAAAGCATCTTGCTAACCTGCCTTGCCAATGCCAGTGAATTATTTTTCTCTATTCCTGTGACAATTCGTAATGATTGTTTTAGCAGAGAAAGATAATTTCCATGTGAATTAAAATGACTGATGTGGAAGAACATCTCTTGTCCAGCTTGGAATCAGTGAATGGGAATTCGGCATATGTTCTATTTTGTTGTGTTTTACACATACATAGGTGTGTGTGGGTGTGTAAGTATGTGTATGTATGTGTGTATATATATGCTTTATAGAAAAAACAGGATCAATAAATGGAACGATTGGTATCAAGTTTTCAGTTACGGTCACTGGTAAATGTGGCTGTCCCTTACCTATAATTTGAAGATGCTGACTGACAAGTAGGATGACTAGTTTGAATTTCTGCTGAAATTTATTTCCTTCAGTTGATCACCCTGTCCCTGCAGCACAGATATCTTTGGTTGTCTGTTGGCTTTTGGATCACTGCAGTTTGCAGCCTGTTTTTAAGACAGGGTTTGGTGACTGGTTGCATGGAAACATAGAGCCAGTTGATGAACAGCTCAGACATCAGTGCAATGGCAGTATGATGGACAGGTGGTGATGGTGATCTTGTTAAATAATAGCAAAGCCATTGTAATTTATCAAAAAGCTCTTGAAGGCTAGGGCTTGGTGTACTAAGCAATAGCTCTACTTCTAGTTTAGCATTACAGACACTTCTCAAAACTCCTTTTGTTAAATGGATTTACTTAATTGAAAAACTTGTTTCTGTTTTCATGGAAATCTAGAATATGTATGCTATACTAACAAAATTGTTACTTTAGTGAGAACAAATGGAAGAAAGGTGATCAGAAGAAACTGTGTCTGCTCATGGTTTATGTCAAAAGTAAACTTTGTATATCTGTACAATTATTAGGATGGTTGAAAATGCATTTCTTTTCTAGCAGGATTAGTGAAACTTACTGAATTTTCGGAAGTCTGTACTATTCTCAAAAGCTGCTCAGAGGCTTTCTGAGCCCRAGGACTTCCATATAGCTGGCACACAGTAACTGCTAGCAAGGCAGCTGAGAACATGCAGCAAAGACACTTTATTCCTCCAGGGACTTCTCACAAAATTGAGTATGCTGAGAGATGGCCAGTTCTGAGTGACTGTTATTACTACATCTCATTCCAAGCTTCACTTTTCCTTAAACAATGCTGTTGAGATGTACCTACTAAACAAGGATCAAAGTTAAAAGGAATAAAAGTTGATTAACTAGAATATCAACTCACACAAATATCCTTAGAGCAAGGATATTACAGTGGCCACCTCATAACTTTACGCTCAGGTCCAATCAGTTCACTTCCACTAATCTAGATGGATTGATAGGAAAGAAGTGCCATACTTAAAGCCTAATAATTCTTGCTACAGTCTATATAAAACGTAGTTGCAACATTAGTAAATGTTAGACGTGTCATCAAGCCCACAGATAAGTGTATGAAATATTTGTGGGAGTGTAATTCAGGTTTGTGAACGTATTTCTAGTGCCAGCTTTCAGTAAGTTTTGATTGAAAAAATTGGAAACTCTGAAATCAGCTGGCTTGGTAACTGCAGGGTCCCTCATAGCCTTTTAAGAGGATTTTTAAAAAATATCATTTTGGGTAATAAATGAGATTATGCTTTTTAAAACCTTGTAAAAATTATTTCATAGTTTCAGGTAGATGATGCTTAGAATGTGTTCTGTATTTTTGCTGCAAAGGAAGGACTGTAAATCCATGTTTTTAAGTAGAAAAATGAACCAAAGATGAACTATAGAGATGTTGCCACGCTTCCTGGTATTTGTTAATTCTAGTCAAGAGGATTTTTGCAGAATGAATTCTTGAGTCTGGATCTGTGTAAACTTTTCTCAGGAGTAGAAAGGTATTTTTGATCATGTGTACATATGTATATGTTTGTAGATACAAAGTATGTTAGCAAAAGCAGAACCTTCAATCTGGTAGGTAAATAATTTGCAAAATAGGAAGGATTTCAATCATAGAAACTTTTCCCTGAAGTTTCATTATGATTTGGGTAAACAAATGTTAGATAGTCTCGTATGTTTGTTTAATTTGACTAGCACTGGAGAAAAAGAGCCTTTCACTTCTATACGTGTAGTCTGGCTTACTCCAGTAGTCAACAACAAGAGCTGCTATGGAATTTTTTTTTTTTTTTTCTTTCTGGCCTGAATGAACTGTACGGGGCCATGTCCTGTCATCACAAAAGACTGCCAGTCTTAGCTTAGAAATGAGGCACTGAAGAGGCCTGAAGAGAAGTGAATGTCTTACCCTTGGAAAAATGCAAGGTGCCGGTGTGGACTCTGGGAAGATGCTTGCRCTGGTTCTGCCTCTCCTGCCTCGGTTCCTTGTGCACACTCGCTTCGTAAACAGCTGCGACGGCACCCCTGTGGTCTGAAACTGCATGTTTGCTGTAGGATGCTGGCCCCACAGTAGAATAAGTGAAACGAAGCACGTGAAGACTCCTCAGAAACTTCAGAGTAAAGTTTGGTCACTAAGTTAGATCTTTGGTGGAAGGTGGACTTTGCACAGAAATGGCTTGACGGGTGCTTATGTCTCGTGACGCTGTCAAATCATGAGGGCAACTGAAGGGAAAAGGATTCAGAAAATAGGCAACAAAGAACAAATAGACAGTAATAACATCTTCAGTCTCTGCAGCTGTGAGTGGATAATATAGCTAAGTGCTTAAAAAAGGTTTTCTATTTCATTAACCCCCCCTAAATTTCAGTGTATTCTAAATCATAACTATTTTAACTGGAATTTTTTGGGCAGCTTCATCCTGCAGTAACACTGTTCATGACTACTTATAGATTTGCCAGTGAGACCTTGGCATTTAGGAGCTTTCCCTACTATCTTGCTGCTTTCTGGAAAACTTTTAGCTGGTTCTCATGGTTGGAAACTGGTACGTTCCCGACTTGTGTACTGTTGCAGCCTTTGCGGAGAGGGAGTCTTGAGAGCTGTATCTGGGTTCTGAGCACCCCAGGAGTCGTTCAGGTCGTCTTTTAAAAAGATTGCACAAATACAGAAATAGAATAATATGGTGTTTGCCAGGTAGCCTGGGAGTACCCTGACTGTGAACCTAGGATAAGATAAAGTACAGGAAACTTTGTGCAATTCAAACAGACTGCTCAGTTACAATCGTTTTAATGATAAATAAAAGGAAATGACCATGCTAATGTCCTGCCCTGTAGTTATGATTCAGTCCAAGAGGTTTGTTTCTTTCTGCATATCTCAGCTGTCAAGGTGTTTGTCTACGTAGTTGTGAATTCCGATCTTAGCACACTCCCTGTAGCTCTAGATTTGTCCTTGGAGAAGAGGACTTTCCTTTCTTCTTCTAAGCTTCCATTTGGATTCAGTATGTTCACCCTTCTTCCAGATAACCCACTCAGGCAAAGCTAATGTGTTATTTCCTTTCATACTTTTACACATGCTAAAGCAGTCTTGAGCATTTATATATCTATGTCTGTATCTATCTATCTATCTATCTATGGTATTTTTATTTATATATGTATATATAAAAAATTGTGTGTGCGTGTCCCTTCAGCTTCTGTGCAGTAAAATTTTTCACATCTATGATGAGTGTAACTAATGAAAGAGTAATATGGTGATGCTGTAAGTATTGTAATTAATGATTATTCAGTCACAAGAGTACACATCAGTAGGGTATTGTATAAACGATGCTTTTTATAGTAAAATTTTGTCATAAATTTTATTATAAGCTTATGTGCTTACAGCTTGCAGTAAAAGGTCCAATGCAGTATTCCTATAACCTCTAATAACCACTTGAACCTGTAACAAGCAAATGTAAGTGTTCTTTTAGTAAAATGCAATCAGATACTAACAAATACTTAGTGTCAATTACAGAAATTGATGTAAAATAACAGTAGCCTCACTCAAGGTTTTCTTAACCTCATTGAAAAGCGTAAGTGCTCTTTAAAATAACGTGTTTGCACTAATGTGGTATTTTCTTTTTTAACTACAGTTAGAACTAACTTTCAGCTACTTGGAAATCCAAGGAGTAACTTCCAGTAAACCGGGTCAGGTGAGTGTATTCTGGATAAAAGATACTTGTTTACTCGTTGCTAAATCTGTTCCAGTCAAGGAGGTAATGCTTTAACATTGTCCCGATCCGGTGAGCACACTGTACGTTTGCATTCTTACATTCATGATGCTTTAAAGTCTTAACAATAATGATAAGAATTTAAAGAGTCAATTTTAGGAATGTGTTGTGCAGGTGGGATGACAATAAGAAATACTTTTTTTTCCTAGTTCAGTATGGTACAAGTTTTCATTTGTCTCATAAGTGAATATTTTTCTGAAAGGTGATAAAACAATGGCGGCTGGTATATAATCATCACCACGCAAGCTTGAGTGGCTTCTGTGGTGTATAGCTTTATGGTGAAGCCAAAAGCTACCGCTTACATTGCGGGCAGAAATGGTTTGCTTCCAACTATTCTTGGTGCCATTACTGTATACAACACAAAATATATTTGACAGCAAGTTATGTGCCCAAAAAAGTGAATGTCAAAGAGAAGGTGCTGAAAAGAAGAATGCCTTTAATACTTTTTTCATTGATAAGATGAATGTGTTGACAAGATTTGACAGTTCAGTTGTATCAAAGTCTTCACGTGTTTCATGTGTGTTTGGCTTTTAAAGAGCTTTTTCAAAATAGGAGTGTCTGACACTATTTGAACTCTGAAAAGCTCTCATTGTGTTTAATACGTCATCTTTTTAACCTGGCTTTTGAAGCTTTCCTTAAGGGAGAAAAAAAAAGAAAGGTCCAGATGTTTACTATTTTAATGGGGAGACATTTAATAAATTCTGTGTATGTTTTTGTGGCTTTATTTATTTGAGGTACTAAAATGCCATGGTAGTTAATGCTAATTATTCCTGGCGGCATAGACAATCACTGTTGTAGCAGGGTTTACAAGGGATTTTCAGCAGCCTCACTTAGCATACCATTTTCCTAAAATATTTTTTAAGGTTTTGCATGTTTACATTCATTTGTGTTTTAAATGTGTAAGGCTTATAGATGAAGGCAGGCAGAATCCTAAATTATTGCTTGCAGGGCAAATGGTATTGTTGCAATTTTCCTGCAAACAGCATGTTATATCTGTGATACCTGAAGGACGTAGTCTTGTGCTAGGCATCTCGCAAAAAGCCATTAAGAGCTTCCCACTGTAAGATAAATGAACGAATGGACAGAGTAATAGAGGGAAATGTTGTGTTAATATTGGTGACAATGAAAAACAGTAGTAACTTGCCCATTCACTCATTCATCTTCAGGGACTGACAGCAACAGGTTCAGAAAGGAGTTGAATTGGTGGGAAAAGGTGTGAAGATTCTCGATTTGCTTTTGGGATAAATACAGCCTCTTTGAGGGTTATCCTGGTGATGACCCTAGACATGAACTAGGAACCAAAAGAGCCCTGGGAACCAGTTTCAATAAAAACCGGTCTTCTGCAGCATACTATGCAGTGTCCCCTCTCATACTCTCTATCTACACTTCTTATTTATTCCTAATGTTAGCTTCTTACTGTGCATGCACAGCTCCTCATCTAAAAGAGTTTATGACTTTGGCTGTGCTAAATATTCACATTGGAGAAGACAGAAACATTACATTGCTTCCTGTGATGCAGCTGAAAGCAGCAGCAGACCTGATGTGTCAGTCATACAGTAATCTGATTTGATTCTGAACACTCAATATATAACAGAGATGGGTTGCAAAAGGCTTTATTTTTTCCCCTTCACTGAAGCATGTATCCTCCAGACAGCGGGACCGTTAGGTTAGCTAAGTTACTGCTTCATCTGAACCGAGACAATATATTACCGTAACATTTTCTTAAACGGCATAGATCAAAGCATTAGAGCTTTTCCAGAGGATCACAGCCATTAAAGACTTTTACTTTTTGCTGGAGGAAGCAGGCCCTGCTTGTTCAATAGTTTCCTGTCAGGCTGCGCTTGCTTCTCCTGGTGTTCTGGGACATGTTTCAAAAGAGGACAATGCTGTGAAAAGTTCTGGGTTTTCAGAGTGTCAGCTGAGGTCAAGATCCTTTGAAACTTTTATTCTGAGCAACCTGATCTAGTTGAAGATGTCCCTGCCCATGGCAGAGGGGTTGGACTAGATGACCTTTAAAGGTCCCTTCCAATCAAAACTATTCTATGATTCCCGTGGGAAGCAGGGCACTGTTAGGAAAAGCAAAGTTTGAGTACGGGGGTCTTGTACATTCAAGAACAACTTTCAGAAACTTAACCTTGAGCATTGTCGTGTCATGTCTTAAAGAATAACAGATTCCTACCGGCATGCAAAGCATTCAGCTGGCATTCAAAATGTCTCCTTTTTAAATGGACATGAATTATATGATACCCAGTTCCTGCCCTCATGCCCTCTTATTTACAGTTGATTATGGAAACTGAGAAATGCAGCATCTCCATGAAGATGGCTTCCTCGGAGGATGTGAACGAGGTGCTGGCGCACATTGGGACCTGTCTCAGGAAGATTTTCCCTGGACTCTCGCCAGTGTAAGTGTCTTTCAGGGCACCTCTAGCAGCAACAGATTGTGTGGAAAGGGTGACAAGCCACCACTTTTTGTCCGCGGGTCTCCCCACCCTGACCTCAGAAATGCACTGAGGGTATGAGAAACACCTTGAGGCAAGCACTAAGCTTTTATGCAGGTATATGACAGAACCAGGAGGCAGTGCAGAGCATAGGCAGGCTATGCATGCTCTGTAGGGTCAAAAGAGCCTTTGTTTTGAAGGAGCAATGCAGGTATTTGGAGTCTTAAGTTTTCATTTTACCTTATCTCCTCTCCAGCCTCAGGTATAGCTTAGTTTCTGGCTTTTTGTTGTAATTTAATCCTTTCCCCATAAACAGCTGTGATATTCAGTGGGGTTTTTTGTTTTGTTTTGTTTTTTCCCTAGAAGTAAAATCTGAGTTGGGAGAGGAGGGAAAAGTTCTGTTTACTTTCAATGCTTGTGAAATGATGCACATGACTGGGAGCCTTGTTCTTCAAAACTGAGCCCTGGGCAGTCTTGTCATATACTTTCCATGGTGTAACTGGCTCCTTGGATCATAAATCTCCTGCTCTAGCTTTTTTGCTCTGCTTCTTTATGCATTGTTCTTGGGTTTGTTTTTTTTTTTCCTTGTATCTGTGCCTCTGAATTTTATCATCTTGCAGCAATTGTCAGTAGTTTTTCTTCGTTTTATTTTATTTCTTCTCTCTGTCCTTGCCTCATCTTCATCGCTCCCTACCAGATCATGCAGCTCTACTATTAATCTCCTCAGCTCCTGGTTTTCAGCAATATTAGAGAAAGTGGGCTGTGTGAAAGAATTTTCCAGGACGCATTCATCTTTCTAAGTGAGCTTTTGTAACAGACATTAGATGTGAATGGTCAGGCTAAATTTACATGTTTTATTTTGGGTGCATGTCTTTATTATTCACCTTTCCTGTAGGTGGAGTAGGAAATCAGGTTCATAAACTCTGGCTGGCAGTTTCTTTTTTTTACTTCCAGTTTATATCTGTGGCAATATTATTAACTGCCTTGATGGAGATCAAGCTCTTCCTTCAAAAAGCACACATACAAGTGAATACTTGTGAGCAGGTTTGCCATAAAACCTCAGTAACGATGTGAGAAATGTAGGTGAAAAGAGTAGAGTGAAGAGGGCTGCAAGGCTGTGCATGTTTGTCAGGGCGTCTGTGAAGGCCTTGAGACCTATACATGTTTTCTCTGGGCTTTCTTGAGAACATTGCAAATTGAGTATTTGGTGTAGCTGTACGGAGAGCTTGGTTCCCGGAAAAAAAATCAAATTTCTTGCTCTCCTCTCAGATGGCATTACTTTCCAAAATGAAGGCATTGGAGTTACGCAGATCATATAAGACCAGAACAAGCAAAAAGGGGGAAAGAGGTTTCTCCCATTAATATCTTTTATTAATTCTTTCTGTCTGTTTTATGGAATTCTGCAGTTTATGAGGCAGTCCTGTCATTCAGAAAAACAGACAGTTTTATTTCTTAAAAGGTAGGAAGGGGTCGTGTTTTTGTTTAGGGGAGGAAGAACACTACCAAATTACAAAGATTGGAGCTGGGTTTCTAGAGGGCAGCCTAGAGGCCACACGTAGCTACTCGGCATGCTCTGTGGCTCTTTGCACCATAGTGCTTTTACTGCATAAAAGCACTGTATAAACAGCAGTGGTTTCAGGGTAACCAGTAATACCATGTGTCTCCCTTATTTTGGGCATCCTTGTGTTAGTTGAGGGCCACAAGTCTCCTAGCTTGAGTGATCCTGTCATAGAAAAGGGCTGTTGCTCCAGTAGTCATCAGGTTAATCATTAGAAAGAAAGAAGGGACAAATAAATATTACTCCTGCTGGGCAGCATCACGATGTGTGTGACTTTTAGGCAGAGAAGTGAGTTGTATTAAAGATGGTAATTCTTCCTATACACTCATTTAAAATCGTACTTGAAATAAAGAAGATTTTTGAGTTCAAAAATACTTTCAAAATCATGAATTATTTTTCCTCCCCCTTTTGCATCTAGGAGGATTCTGAAAAAAGTAACTATGGAGCCTTCAGAAAGACTGGCTAATCTCCAGGCCCTGTGGGACAGTCAGACAGTGGCAGAACTTGGACCTTGTGGTGAGAATGAATTTAAAGGTTCAAATATAAAAAGGCTGGAATTGCAGTGTCAGGAAGTTTAATTCTATTTGTGGCAGAAGCTTGTAAAGGTGTAATTAGTTTTAAGGTGTAATTAGTATGGAGCAGACTTCTGATTGGTAGGTGAAGGCACTATTTTAAGCTTTCTTGCAACCTGCAGGGCAAAGATACGATAGTCTCAGTTTCTTTCAGCAGCACAATGGACAGCCTTCTGAGAGAAAAAGAGAGTGAGTTTTGAAAGACTGGATCTTTAAGTATAAGTATTTTAAGTATCTATATCTTTAAGTAACTATATCTTTAAGTACTAAAGTATCCTTTTAGATGTTTGTTTGTTTGTTTGTTTGTTTTACTATTATGTTAAATACTCTCTTGGGTTGTTTTTAGGAGGCTTTTCACAGATGTATGCCTGTGTTTGTGATTGGCTTGGATTTCCCTATAGAGAAGAAGTACAGTGGGTAAGTACATGTCTTGTTCTGGAGCTCTTTTCAGCTAACTGTACAAATGATGAAAGAGCACGTAAATCATAGTACTTGGAAAAAAACAACAGTTCTGTAAAGATGTATTTGGTTATGTATTTTTAACAGGATGTCGATACGATTTATCTGACACAAGATACCAGAGAGTTGAATTTGCAAGATTTCAGCCACCTTGACCACAGGTAAACAATATGCAGTAATCATGCTAATATTTTGCAAACTTTCCTTGTTCCCCCTCGCAATAGGGTTTGCCTGCCCTTGCTAAAGTGGCATGGTCCCATAGCTGTTACTTGAATGTGTAGACCTCTGAAATGACCATCTGTAGCATTTTTAGTTTTCAGCACAAAGCTGCTGTTTTTGCATGCTAGCCCCATGGAGAGCACATTTCGTTGAGGAGCCTGAGAAGATAAACATATTTTGCTATTGGAAGCACTCCAAAAAGTTAGCAGATAGATACTTTTCCTGTGATGGCGGATATAAGAGCTCAAATTCAGCAGAGAAAACATGCAACTACATCTGGTGGGCAAAGCAAAAAAGGAAATTGTGCAGTCTTTACTTATGCAGAATCTTTTTCTCATGGTGCAAAGGAAATTATTTTTGTCAGCAAGTCAGTAGAAGGTTTAAGTTGTTCAACTGAATCTCAGCCAGTAGTTTCTCCACTTACAATAGATGCTATCAAAAATGTGTACTTCCAGAAAGGAACTAATTGAGAGTAATTTTACTATGAGATGCTGAAACTTAGCTAAGTGTTGTATTTGGTTTACTGAATTTAGCTGGCTGAGAAAATTGGATTCTAAGAAAGTTGAATCTGAAGATATTTAAGTAGGAGGAAATGGGAGGAAGTCTTAACTAAAATCCATGATTATACAAGGAAAATGAGAAATTTAAGAAACTGTAAATAAGATAGAGAAAGCATTTGTTTCTTTGGGAAAGCCCAGTGAAGAATTAAGAATCTGTCAGAGGTACAATGTTAAAATATTATAACAGGAAGGCTGAACTTGGAGGTAGGTAAATAAGAGTATTTTGCCACAGCATTCTTTGCAGCTTTAAGCTATCTAGTGTGTAAACTCACAAAAAAACCCCACTCAAATACTTACTCAGCTTCTGTGTTGGGTTTTCACGGTCTGCACTGAATCCTGTCGCAAAGTTACTAAGCTGTACCTGTGTTGGCTAATTCAGAAGTAACTCGAACAAGACTACAGGGCTGCAACTAGTGCATGACGGATGTAGCCAGACTGGTTGGTTGGTTAAGCCTTGCTGAGAGAGGATAAGGAAAGGAATACTACTCAGCACAAGCAAATGTGGGACAAGAACATAAGAATGCTTTAAACATATTGCAAGGTGGAAGTGCTGAGAAGACCATGGGGCATTCTTGAGAAAGTGACTTACAGATACCAGCTTCAACAGAAATTAAATGTTTGAACAATTTATTGGGAGTGAAAAATATTACTTATTAGGAAGGAGTAGATAGAAGAAGTGTTTTAAGTATTTAGAATACCTCAGCTGGTTCAAATGAGTTGGCTTTTGGAAAACAGAATAATGTGTTTGTTGCTTCACAGAAGCTTTTCATTGAAGTATACCTTACAAAATTGACATCACTGAGGAAATATATTTGTGTTGTTAATAAAAGTCTTTATTAAATGTCTCATGATTGTGTAAGTCCAAAGATTCAAAACAAATTTGGAGCCAGTTACATGCTGTGGAATCCATCTTGTGATAAGAGTTTCTACGTGTTGAGGACTGAACTGAGAAAAAGGTTTTGGATTGAAATTTCAAGAAAACTGAATTTTTTTAGGAAGCCAAAACCTTATGTTATTTATTAAAAATACAAATTAGGATCTGAGATCCCAGTCAATTCAAGAATGTATGCGAGTGTTTTGTGATATATTTAGCACAGTGAGAATGCTATAAATTAACAATATGCCATCATGCTTTGGATTTTGAGAGACTATTGTATATCTTGTCCACCTAATTTTTGGGATTGCTGCAACTATATACTTCATGTTGTGGAGTAGCTCTGAAGCGAGGTAGGATGGGTACACCAGTCTCTAGATAGAGGGCTATGCATTGCAAAAATAAACAATTTTCCTAGTAAAGCATGTCTGTTAAAGGTCAACATAAGATGCCATGAATTATAGATGAATTTAAGTTCCCAGAGTGTCTGACACTTAGAGTGCATAGCATGGCTTGCCACAGGGGAACACGACTTCTGAGGTTTTATCTGAAGTTATGTTGTGCTGCGAACCATATAATTGTTTAACAACAGAAAGAAAGACTCAAAGTGAACAGGGCTTATTTAACTCAGTAGCATAATTTTTCATCTGTGTGGCATATGTTTTAGCATATTTGGACATTCAAAAAATTGTCAGAAAATCGTGATTGGTTAGATATTTTTCTTTGCACTGTTTAGATTTCTTGCCATCTTAAATACACTGGGGGACAGAGATGTTGAAAAAACGTGAAGGCATTAGCGAAGCTTGAATGTTGTTGAACCTTGGAGAGATTTTCTGCATTCTGGAAGAACAGAATCTGTTTTCATTTTAAGATGGCACAGATTTACGTTTTGTAAATCTTACTTTATTCTGGATGGTAATTTAGTAACAAACTAATAAATATAAGCAACTCAATATAACTCACTGAGGGAAAGTTATGAGAAGGCACTGCTTTTGGAAATGGTCGTTAGCATTCTTTCATAGCGTATTGCTAAAGAATTCAGATCATTGTTAGTACCGCAACTAGAATTTAATAGAATAAAGCGAATAAAGCAGTATATAATTTTGAAAAGGAAAACTCGGTAATAAGTGTGATGAGGTTAGGCAAGCTCAAAGCAAGAGAAGGAGTAGAAGTAAATTCCTAAAGGACCCTCATTAGTCAGAAGCACCTTCAAAAATTTGAACAAAATGAAAAAAAGACTAAACTATATAGTTTCTCCTTAAAATCAGATGGTAGAATCTGATAAAGCAAAGTTTCTAGACAGTAAGGCTACTGCAGAACGGGCAGAGGTTCCACTGTCTTCAGGCACGTGGGGAGGAAGTTGTGGGGGTGTGGGGTGCATGGGTTAGCAGTTGGTGTTACTGAAGTGTGCCAGTATCTGTGCTTGTCTAGGGTTTGAACAAACAGGCCTTGACTACTGCGGTAGACTAAGCTATTTAAAGATGAGAATTTGCAAATCAGCTGGGTTGATTTGTTTTAAAATATTCCTGTCCTGCTGCAGCAATGTTTCTTTTATTTCTTGAAAGTGTGATGGTTTTCCCACTAACTCTGAGCACCCCCGTCCTTCATCTGTTTCCCTCCGAGGCCTGGGGAGGAGAGGGGAGAAAGGGATGGCCTCGGGCAAGTTCTGCCTGCAGCCACTCTCCTGCCCAGAAGGTACTGAGCTCTTGCCAGCCCTCCACACTGGCTTACCAGCTCCCTGGTAGTGTAAACGCTTGCAGCCAGTGATCCCCAATCGTTGTCTCTCTGTTCCTTTGGAGGAACTGGTGCTGCTGCTGACAGCTGAAATACATCTGCTGGTGGTGGCCCACAGCATGAACAGCTCTGCTCCACCAGTGTGATGGTGGTACTGTCAGCCTGTCCAACATTTGCCCTGCAGCATTCACCACCAGCTGTGGCTGGCTGGTTACCACTGGGTGGATAAACCAAAATTACACCTGAAAAAAGACTCCTATGTTCATTCCACTTCCAAGGCAAAGGCAGTGGCAAGAGGGACATCAAAGCTGCTAATTCATTACCTTCTTACCGATCGCTCCAGGGGAAGGCAAAGGAGGAACAAACCTCTACGGTCCTCTAAGGACATTCCTTACTTCACAGCAAGGTTCCTGCCTGCCCAGCCTAAGGGGAAAATACCTCTGGGTTGGTTCCCCCCCCCCCCCCCCCCAACATTTCACTAGTCATTACTGCTTTACATGGAGATAAAGTGTATGTGTGTAGGAACAAAAACAATGTGGTGGATGGAAATAAATCTATACACTTCATGAAGCTGATAAGACTCTACTGTGCCAGTGGAAATTAATTTACCATGAGACTTGATGTGTGCTGTGAACAAGATGGAAAACAGGCTTAATCCTTGAAGGGCACCACACACTGCTAGTTCCTCTGCAGGAGTGTGAGAACGGTCTATTTGCATGAGCTTCGCAGTTGGTGGGCTACAGCCTTTTGCTGCAAAATGCCGCACCTTCTTACCGTTACCTTAGTGATGGGCTTGTACTTCCAAATCTAGCAACGGCAGTTCCCAATATAGCCTGCTGAAGGCTTGTCCATATGATGTTGCCTTGTCTCCAGGGTGGTTGTTAAACACATAAGAAAGCCAGAAGTGTCTAAATGTTCGTGGAGGAAAAGTGAAGGAGAGGAAGAAGGAAAAGATGTGAGAAGGGTGCTGCTTGTTTAGTGCAGATCTGTGCCTACCTGCATATGTCCTGAATGAAAAGCTGGGGGGTGGATGGGACTAACTTATAAAAAAAAATACTTTTAAACTTCTCCCTGCAAAAACTGAGGCTCGGATGGCACTGTTTTGCTGGTCAGATAAGTTCATGTATGTTACAGCTCTTCTATAAAGACAAGGGGTTTCTAAGTCCAAGTGTAGGTGTATATATATGTATTTAATATGTTGTGTCAAAATGATCCAAGTGCTGTGCTGCTAAATAGCATGCTGGTGCTTGATGGATGATTCTGCTGGGGGGCAGTGTATGGACATGACATTTATCAATGTCTGTTATTAACAGAGGGAGAGCAGATCACATTAAGAGGCTTGGAATGAAGAAAATGGGAATAATTTAGAATTTCATTTGTGAAATCCCTTTTACAATTAAGGAGGGTTTGTGCTGAAAGTCGCATTATCCTTTTGCAGGTCTCCTGCTTCCTGGGGGAATTTAACTATAGAGATGAGACAAGGAGGTGTTCTCTAGAAGCATTCAGTCATGGAATGATATTAAATCATCAGACTGCCAAAAAGCTTTTTAGTGTCATGCTCAATTATAATTAGAGGTGATTAAGAAGCTTAAATATGTCACAGGCTGAAGAAAAAGTAATGCTAAAAGTAGGAATGGCAGCCCAGACAAATTCCTGGTTTAAAAATTCATGCTAGAATGGATGTCAGTTGGCCAGTCAAAAATTTGTATTAAAATACGAGACAGACACACAGCTGCTGGTGGTGCTCGTTTTTTAGAATGCAGAGCCTTCTGTAATGGGGATGGTAGGCAATTAGCATTGCAAAAGCATGGGGAATTAGATATGGAAGAACACTTAAGAGATTGTTTCAAATGACCAAAGCCAACAGTTATATGAAATGTGTGTAAAAGTGTTTTTCTTTTTCTAGAGACTTAATACCTATAGTTGCTGCTCTGGAGTATAATCAGTGGTTTACAAAGCTGTCCTCCAAGGATCTGAAATTAGTAAGTAATAAATTGAAACAGTATACCTGCTCTTACAAGGCTGTGCTGTGTTTTAGAGGATGCTATTACATTTTTCAACGTGAACTTTTTTAGGCAAGTACAACTGGGCAATCTATTGAAAATTTTTTTCCCTTATCATATCAGGAAAATATAAACTGTTGGATAGTTAATTCATGTCATAGAAACACTGCTGAGAGTCGAGTCTTGTCAAAATTTCAAGTGAATAAAGTTTGAAAACTTTGTTGGGCAATAACAGTAGCCCATAAAACTACTTTGTTAGGCATTGCTAGCTTCCTCAAACAGTATTGGGTGACTAAATAGGAAACTAACTCTAAAGCAGCCAGAAATCTCAGTTGCTTTTTGGAGGTGGAAAGAAAATGTCAGGATTCTGGTTTTTTCTCACATATGAAGTAGGTTTTTCCTCTTAATTTTCATTGCAACTTGATGAATTTTTCTCCCAGTTGTCTGAAGCTAACCCTGTGTAGTATTAAGTATGTAGTGATGTATAACATTGATATTCTTTCACATCAGTTTTCTTTCTGAAAAGCAAAAAGGGGGCAAATCTATACAAGTTGGACTACTGAAGAAAGGGCCAAGAAAATCAGTAATTAGGTGACTTTTTAAATATATCAAAATACACTATTTCTTCTAAACTTGAAAGTATATAGTCACAGGTGGAATTAGTGGTTTGAGAAATTGCTTTCACACTTACATCCAGAAGCTTTTGTCCTTAAAAATGAAGGTTGCGTCTCATCTTGTTTAAATTGATGCAATTTTATTGATCTGAAAATGCTCTTATTGCATTCCTAAGCTATCATTTTCCATGAAAATTCAGTAGAAACTAGCTTATGTGATTCTTGGTAGAAGAGTAGGCAAAAAACTTTTCTTTCTTGCTGGGACATCCTACTCAAAATTATGCACGGAATGAAACTGGGGGTATTTTTAATCCTGTTGTAGTTCGCTGTTAAAATCACCGTTGTTAAAAGGTACAATGCAATTAATCAGTTTCTGCTTCAATGAAATGAGATAGTTTGCTTAGTTAGAAGACTGGCCGGTGTAGTTTGCTTAGAACAAGAACTGGCCGTATTATCTGTCTGAGATATTTTTACGTGGAAGTTTTTTTGGAATGCTTAGCAACTTTTCTGTGGAAAACAAATAAACTTTGTCAACCTTGAAAATGTGCCAGTTCCTTAAAAAAAACAAAACACCAAACAAACAAAAAAACTTTATCTTCCACACATTCCATTTTCAGTCAAAAACACTAGGAAAACATAAATTGTTGGACAGTAAATCTGTGCCATAGGAACACTGCTGAGGGTCAGTATGAGGTCAGACATATCCGGAGGCCATTGAACACTTTGTGCTTCATGAGTCCCGCTCTGACATTGTATTTGATAGATGGTATCCATACTGTTTTTATAGTAGGTGCATGAAACTTTCCACTTGCAATCACACTGCTGTAGAAGCATTGTGATAATATTCTGAATTGTTGAAATATGGAAGGCAAAGATAGAATCGGGAAGATGGCTGAGTTGACAGTCTTTAGAAAAAATTTTCACCTTTACTGTGTAAAGGATTAATAAGATTTTATGTGTGTGGTAGATCAGTTTTTTTTCTTTTTAGGAGATGCAATTAGTTAAAAATTTAAAAAATCCTAGAAAATGTCAGACTGTTATTAGAGACACAGGTGTCCCAGGTATGAAGGTCATGTTTTTTTAAAGGCGGATAACAGAATAGTTTCAGCACTTCATGATCATAATTGAAATTCAGCTTTGGACTTCACATGAATGTTGGTTAGTGCATGCTGTGAAAAMAAAAAAAAAAAAGGGAAATCCAGAAGCGAAATAAAAGATTATAATAAAAGGTGATGAGGTACGGAGTTCACTGTACGGCTTTTGAATCATTAAGGTTTTGTATCTCTATTTGAATAAGCACAGCAAACAAACTCTTTTGTTACCATGTTTTGTTCATGGTACTTGCAAATGTCTGTGCAAATTCTAGAATACAACAACAGTAAGATCATGAGATGGGATTTACTTCTATGTAGGTTGGGAGAATTCATACTGAAATACACTGACCTTTAAGCACTAGTCCTTAGCAGTCTTGGGAGGACCTGTAGCTAGAGTGCTTTTACTCTTGAGGTTTTTTGGGGTTTTTTTGTCTGCCTTATAACATCTTTCTTTGTGTTTAGTTGTCATTCCTGGTCACGCTTTATTCTCCTTTGCACTAGTTGCCRCTCTCTTCTGAAGGATTAGCATGCATATGAACGCGATTTCTTTAAAAATTAAGTGATCATTTTTTCTGAATCACAGGGTTTGGGTTTTTTTCTATCATTATAAAAATACTGCCCCCTATGACTAGGTGGCCTGCTTCATAAATGACTCACTTTTAGTCTGCCTCTCGCTTCCCTGAGTCTTTTCCAGAAGGCCTCTGTTGCCATCTGACTCTCAATCTGGGATGTTCCTGGTATTCTTACTTACTATTTATATATGACAAAAAACTGATTGCAGCCTGGATCCCGTTACGATGTATAGCTTATAACTCAATAACCGTCTGTTCCATGTTTGTGTTCTTTAACGCTGTTCTCTCTTTTCTGTGGCAGTCCACTGATGTCTGTGAGCAGATACTGCGAGTGGTGAGTAGGTCCAATCGATTGGAAGAACTGGTATTAGAGAATGCCGGGCTTAGAACGTAAGTAATTCCTTTGAAATGTTGCATTAGTTACTGCTTACTCCCAGAAAAAAGGATGTGTGATGTGTGTTAGCCAGAATAAGCATTAAAAACCCCTCATGCTCGATGTCTACCTTGTTCTGAGGAGCCTGTAGTCACGAGCTTGTCATCAGGTTTTTTGGAGGTTCCTTATGTCCAAGAAATCCCTTTAAACTGATGGCTTTTAAGATTCTGCCTGGAGAGTTGGGTTAAGTGGAGCAAAATGGATCGGATAAGGGCATAAGCCCTAAATCAACTCACACTGTTCCTCTCCAAATACGGTTGCGAATAGAAGTATGAACACCTTTTTGTCATTTAAAAAACAGTGTTTGAGTGTTTTGTTAAAAAAGCGTATTATTCCATCTTGCATAACAGATTATAGTTTCATTCCCAAGAGAGCTGGTTTTATCTTATTGTGGATTGCAATTAGCAACTTTTTTTAAAGCAAGAAAGTAGATAATTAAGTTTAATGCCTTGCCGTAGCCTTAAAAGAAAGGTACATAGAGGTAAGCCATACAACTTAATCCTTGCACATGTTTTAAATACAGTAAGTTATAGTTACTAGATATTTGCTTTTTTTTCCTTCACAGGAAATAGAAGCAAAGTTCAAGATACAAACTAGCCCAGTTGGAAGTATTTGTAGTTTGTTTTAGTGTTAGAGTAGCATCCAAGACCATGTACACAAGATAAAGTCTAGCGCTAATGAATTTAAAGAAGGGAAACAAGCACAGGGAAAATATTTGGTGTGCTTTACTTTGTCTCCTCTTCCATTGTTTGGGTCTTTTTCCCCTTTTTAAAATGGGTTTTGCATTGAAATACCTTTAAAAGAAAATTGCCTAAATGACACGGGAAACTTGACGTGGAGTTTGGAATTACACCCAAACTTTCTGATCACTAGTGCATTGCTGTTAATAGCTGTCATTTCAAACATAAGCACCTGATTTTAATCTCATTTTTCTTGCAGTATGTGCCATGAAATCCAGTGATAATCATGAATATTGAAAGATATATTGACTACCTTTGCATATTGACTACCTTTGCACATTGCCTTCCTTAACTTATCGCAATTGGATTAACTGGTTTTGGTTTTAACAGGACTTGACAGATAAATCAACCTGTGACTTTGGTTTTCATGTCTCCATCTATATGCCTTGGTGTGTATCTGCTCCGATCAGCGTTGTCTGTCTGTTTTTGTCAAGGACGCATTTATCAGTTTTGCCAGTTATCGTATCTGCTTGCTAGGAGGAAATCCTGTTGTTATTTCACATAGCTTATAGACCAGTCATTTTTAATGAGCTGTGACAGACTGCCAGACCAGGGTTAAGAAAGAGCTACCAAGAACAATGCTTTGAGAAATAACCTGAGCAGCTGCAAGAGCATATTTCCTCCTGCAGCAGAGTCAGTTTAAGATGATTCCATTCTTTTCTACCTCCAGCCTCTCATTTCTGTGATTTAGTTTGGGACGTGGCCCCATAAACACTTGTTGTCCTCCCAACTGATAAGAGAGCAAACTATTGTGCAGTAGTAGTTTTAAGGACCCAGGACTAGGGAAGTGTGGACTTGCTGTTGGGGGAAAACAGGTTGTCAGGTGGAACTCCCTGTCTGATAAGATTTGTGCCAGTTTAGACGCTCTTTAAAATTTTATCCCCATTGCCATTTCTTTAACAGACGTAAAGGGTGCAGTCTAGATTATTTTGGATGGCTTTAATGCATAAAGCAAACACTAATGTTTTGGTAAGTGTTAGGATGCTAACTAAGGTAGGTGATATCCAGATTTCAGGGAAAGGAGAATAGTTCAGGACGACCTGAACAAATGAGCTTGAAAAGAGAGTTACGTCCCTGAGGTGTTTTAGAGGAATGGGGCAATATGTGATAACCAGAATATTCATTTCCATGAAACTGCAAGATGGATTCTTCAGTCTGCGAAGGCCTGTTTGCAGGAGCTGGTGAAAATGATCTATTTGTTGCGCTTACGTACTCTCTGAAAGCTGGCAGGCAGAATGTCTCTACTGCCTTCCACACTGTCCTCTGCAGCACTGTTCCAACGGGAGTGGCCAGCTATGACAGAGGGGGAGTGACAGAGGTGCCTGCTGCTGGTACCCGAAGTACATTTGACAGTGACGTTGCATCTCATCTTCCCCTGCTGGATGGGCTCTGAATGTCCTTAGACCTAACCACGTTAGTTCCTCCCACACACGTCCTCTTTTTTCTGTTAGAGGGATGTTGTCTAGACAGATCTTGAGAAATGGTCTTGTTTGTCTGAGATTTCCAGATTTGTGGTATTCTTACCCTTGGTGAAATATCCTTACTCTGCCCTATACGTAGTTAAATTGAGTCTTTTTTTGGGCTTTACCTCCAAGCCTGAATGTCCTCAGTTCAAGCAAGCATGGCTGTGCCATGCATACAGAGCAAGTTTGATGCTTTATAGAAAGTGTCAGGCTTACATTGCATGCTGTGTGCCTGAAGTGTGCAGCCAAAAAAAGCAGTAAATTTTAGGACTTGAAACAAAGAGTAGACAAAGGAGGGGAAGGGATGTTGCCCAGTGAGCAGAGCCCAGGTGCCTCCGTTTATGGTAGAGGCTGCGCAGGGAGTGGGGCAGTTGTATTAGTTTTTTCCAAAATGAGCCTTGGAGCCCCATGCACCCTACATAAGTAATCCAGTGCTTTCTGGTGGCAGCCGATTTACTGTGCCTTTGCTAAGTAGTTCACACACCCCCCAGTTATCCAAAAAGTTCTGGTAATCCTGCCTATATTGGTGGCAAAAGCTGGAGCAGAGTTTGTAAACAAGCCTGGAGGTGTAGGCAGAACACTGGAATGACAAGAATCTGTTAGGGATAAAGGGAGAGGAGGAAACTCCCCACGAAGAAAGGGGTTTTTGTTTGTCTTTTAACTCAAAACCTCATTTTTCTTGGCTGGAATAAGGAGCTTGATTCAGTTGCCTGAGCACAGGCATCTAGTACCATTTGAAATGCTGGAGGGTATCCACAGAGTGTTGGCAAATGTAACCGAGGACCTACAGGAGATATGTAGTCTTCTGCAGCAGCAGCTGGTAGCAAAGCAGGATACCCTGAGGCCTGTCAGGTGGCACAGATTCAAGCCCAGAATTTCTTTTTGTTGAGTGTTTGTATTCACATGCTGCTTGTATCTTAGGAAGAGAATACATTTTTCCTAAAGGCAGCACATCATCGTGCATTTGCAGCACTGGAACCTGGTCTGCCTCCAGGGGTCCATCTAAGGACACGCGGTTTCAAAGGGAAACTAAACTTACTTGGAACATCTGTACTCAAGTGGACCTTACAACAGATAACCAAAAGCTATTGAGACTACTCCTGTCCAGTCTCCACTCTTTTTCAGAGACTGGAAGAGGATGCTACCCCCACTGCTATTCTCAGCACACAGGCTGATCACTTTTATGGTAGGCAGGCTCTGTCCCGAGGAAAATGGGCAGTGTTAATTAGCACTCTTCTAGCAATGTAGCTGGTAGTTCTCCACCACTGGCCTAGAGGAGGTAGGATATTTTACTTCAAGGCAGAGAGAGAAGGAAGCTCAAGGGATATTTTTGATTTCTACCTCAGTATCTAACTTAGGTGAAGAAAGAACATTGAAATTATAGTCTCAGTTTAACAAAAGCACACAGTAGGGCTAGTCCCTTAATACATGAAAGCTTCCCAGTAGGTACAAGGACAGAGGATTTGTCTTAGAGCTGGTAGCAGCCAACAGCCTTGTGACTTAATGCAAGGAACATGTCTCCACCTGAGTCTGACAGCGTGGTCATGTAGGAAAACCCAAGCCAGCTTTGAACTTAGTGCTGTGGGTGGTGGTAGTCCAGCTGCAGCAAAACGCTCTGTGATGGGGCAGTGTTCCCTTGCCTCTCAAGTGGATTTGAAACAGAGGTAGGTCATGCTACTACAGCTACCTACCGTAGTTGGTTAAAGTTAGTTCAAAGCTATCTGTGCTACCTGGCCTGGCTGTTCTGAGCATTATAGAACTGATATACCACCATCTCTCTTGGGACACGTTGCTAGGGCTGTGGTCAGCCAGTTATGTACTTTGATGCTTCTCACTGTAAAAAGAAGCAAGCAAAGACCAGTTCATCAGTGTGCTGCTGTTCTTTGAGAGCGTTATTCCTGCTGTTTTAGCAGGTCAGAAATACTCCTGGTTTGTTGACCTTCTGGATATGCTGCAAAGCCCACCTGTTTGAGTGACTGTTGGTAGAGAGCTGCTGCAAGTGAGGGGGTTGGCTTGCGACTGAAGGAGGTAGTGGTACACAAGTTGGTGTATATATCTCACCCATGCGTGGCATGGAGGAGATGGAAGATGTGCTCGAATTTTAAGTTATTCTCTGTAACTCCTTTATATCTTCAGATCTTTATCAAAAGCAGTTTAAGCTTTGACTGAGTTCCCTTCAGTCTCTTAGGCCACAGAATAAATAAATAATAAAATAACCTGCTTTGAAAGATAGCAAATTAGCCAGATAAGCATTGTTTAAAACTGAAGAATCAGTTACTGCTCTGCAGTAGGATAGGCTACTTTTGTTTAGTAATCCCTCAAAATTTTTAAACCTCTGAGTGTGCTGTTGATACAGGAGATAACAGGAGTCTTTCTTCCACTCTCTTCTCTTCTTGCAGAGATTTTGCACAGAAACTAGCCAGTGCCCTGGCCCATAATCCCAACTCAGGACTCCATACGATCAACCTTGCTAGCAATCCACTTGAAGATAGAGGTACTGTAACGTTTATATTTTTCTCTTTCTACAAATGTAATAGGAGGATTACTGCTGCTCTGTTCAGCTTTGCCTGAATAATAGGTTATTGTTCTGTGTGTAAAGCTATTTTAAATACCTGTTGTTCACAAATGACTGAGAATCACTATTCTTTTTTGATTTATATGTATCTATTAGCTTGTTGAGAGATATTTAAATGTCTTAAACCAACCATGGATTTAATTAGATTTCATTACATTTTCATAGAGTTTTCTTTTAAAGGAAGATAGAATACAGTGACTGTTTAGGACTAGAAAGTAAATAAAGTGGCGTGCATTTTTAAAGGTAATGTAATCAGTTGAAAGATGAAGCATGAGGCAACTTTGTTGCTTGGATTATATTTTCCTGATGGTTTTGTGTTTTTATGTCAGCCATAATTCCGTACTTATTTTCAGTATTGAAACTATTCCTTTTTTCAGCTTTGAGCTAGTCCGTCATGTTGCCAGTACTTGGCGATGTTCAGTAATATTGGCATAACTGGCATCCTTATGGAGCAAAGTGCTGTTGACTCCACAAGATGGAAAATCAAGCTGAACAGCTCAGCTTTTCTCAGCCTAGGCACCGCTAGGCATGATTTCAGTACATATCAAGCCAAGTCATACCCCTCCTTTGTCTACTCTCTTTTCACCCGAGAGGCATTTATTTTTAAAATAAGGTTACATTCTTTCAGTCTGGAGTTGACCCTTCAGCACTGCCCATGTGAGATTTCCATTTGCTTCGCTTAATGCATTCCAGGCACACAGTGTTCTGGGATCAGGCTATCTTGTGCTCCTGTTGGGCCAGAAGAAAAATAAGAATTTTTTACAGTGAACCTTTTCTTGTTTTATTTGGTTTGTTTTGGGGAAATTTTCCAGTCTCTTTGCTGTCATGATTCAAAATGGAAAAACTGTTCATTTTGATTACAACCTGACTGACTCAGAATGTTGTTAACACAGAGTTTTGTAAGTGTGTCTCCTTTCCTGCTGTTTCAGTGAGGAAAAAAAGATGGGAAGGGTTTTTTTCCCTTTCTCTTTTGTATCTTTTCCTTTTGACTAGAAACAAGTATGAAAATATTTTTGTTTTTAACCTATTCGGAGTAGTTTTTTATTTAAAATTGTTCACATGAATTGCTTTAACTCTTCTGATTACCTCTTGCCTGCTGATTACCGCTTGGCCTCCTTAAGAATCCATATCACATGAAAGCCAATGTTTTGCTGAAGAACATTATTATTACAGTGTGCCATAGGCCTAACTGCATTGTACAAAAATTTCTGTTGTAAGTTTGAAAAAAGGCTGTCACATTGTTGGTTCTGCTTTTGAAGAAGTGTGTTTAGATTGTGTTACATGAAAGGTTTTTTTTAAAAGGAACTCATTTTTATCCTGAAAGCAAAACAAATGACCAAAGCGTTTGGTAGATATTCTACAGTGTAGGGGATTTTTTTTTTTTTTTTTTTTTTTTTAAATTCGAAAACATATCAGTGTGGGTACTTCCTTTGCAACAAACCTACAGATTCAAACCATTTATCAGTATCCACATACAAGGTACAAATGAAATGCAGAAACTACAACTTGGAGAAATTAGTAGTGTTTTTTCATTATCTTAGTCTCTCTTATCACATACGCAATTAAGATTTGACCTTTTCATTAGAGAATTAGATAAGTTGTATGAGTACTTAAAGAGAAATTAACTATAATTGCAATGTGCAAATATTGCAGCTTTTCAGTTTAAGAAAGATATACGTGTCCTGTGATCTGATATTCACGGAGTATAAGGTAGATTTGACTTTATTAAGCTGAAGGGGCAGCAAGCATTTCACAAGTAAAAGCTGGCATAATGGAGATTCATGTAAGCATATGGATTTTGGAAAATATCTCTTGAAAAATTACCTGCAAGAACTGGAAGTTCAACCAGATTATTTTGCAATTATAAGGGAAATAAGAGTGGTCTGAATTATGGGGAAGAACATATCGTTGTGCCTTGTTTGAACAAAAAAACACCCTAAGCTATTATATATTATTGAGTACCAATAAGTAAAGATGTTGTATTATTACATTAATGCAACTGTCTGTATTCCAGTAACATGGGAAGTGTGTTTAGTTTTAGTTTAACTAAGGCATAGGACCTGGCTTCAGTTCAAATACAAAGCAGTGTTTATATGAAGTGATTTACACTGAGACCAGTCTCTTAATTTGTGATTGGCTTCCCTTTATGGTACTGTCAATGTTTGTGAGACTAACACCTGGAAAGTTTATTATCAATCTTGGCTTTAAAATCTAGCCATGCTAAAGCGATGGGAGTTTTGCTTTTGGCTCTACTAGGATCAGAATTTAGTCTCATATTTTGTTAAAAATAATGCAAAACGAACATACTGAAGCCTAGAAATACTCAAATTCAAAACTGTGTGCCTGGATGCAGTTAACTCTACTTCAGCCGTTAGAGCTCTCATCTCTGTTACGAGGTTAGCAAAAATGAGTGGCTTAAAGGGCGTTCAAGGGCCTGAGTGACCAGAAGCACTTTTTCTTTTCTGCACCTGACTCCTTTATCTTATAACTGGGTGGACCCTTAACCCCCAGTGCTGGTAAGATGTTAAAATTGTTCAGCTTGGCTAGAGTAAACGTATGTATGTGACATACTAGCGGACTGTTTCATGTCTGCATATGTGGAGAAGGGTATCAGCTTTTTCATTTACTGTGTGTTGAAACAAGTAAAAGGCTTTACCCCCTTTCTGTTTGCCTTTTTATCTCTGAGTGAGTTGCTGTAGAGGACTGTATTTCACACCTCAGGTTAAGCCTGGAGTTTCTGTGTTGATTTATTCCTCTAATAAATATTTCATGGATTGGTTCCATTGTTATTTAGGATGTGCCCTCTTAATCAAATTTCAATCTTTTGCTTAAATGGGGGGATTAAATTTATGGAGTGTGGAACTTGGATACACTGAGAAAGTGCTTTAATGAAAAGTGCTTTTTTTTTTTTTTTTTTCTTTTGTTGGATTTGTGCTGAGATAGTCCAGTCTGTGTCAGCATCTTAATAGGTTTTTACTGTTTGGGATCGCAAGCAGTTGTAGCATTTCCAAGCCTATGTCCTGGCTGGTGACCTGCAGGCTACTGTAAGGGAATTAAGTGGCCATTATGACTCAGTGGAGGTTTCCAGCTCTTAGGATTTACCTCAGAAAAAGAGGGCAGTGTTAGCTAATGTGGGTGTCTCTCTTGTCTTGACAGCCCTTCCTTCTAAAAAATAAAAATAGTTTGAAGTTTCATGTCGAGTACTATTGTTGAGTTTTATTTTGTGGTTCTTTTTTAATGGTTGTTTGGTTTGTTTTGTTTTCTTTTTTTTTTTTTGCTGAACCATAAAGCTTCCAGATTCTCCAAGTGTTGACTGTTTGACATGTGTAATATCTTCCCTTTGACTCCTTCTCAAAAGTATGTGTGCATTATATAGTTTTTTTAAACTATTTAAGGTGGCTCACTGATCGTTAACAGCAAAGTTCACTGTCTGTTCAGTGGTTAGCAAAGAAGGGATCTTGACTACATCAGTCATTTCAAAGATTTATGGTCATAAAAAAGACAGGGTCATTTTGGGCCCACCCCCACAGTGAGTGCAGTTCTTCCTATAGCTCCACCAGTGCAGTTTGCCCCTGGTGTGATTGCTGGGAAAACCTGCGATCACACAGTTAACCTGAAAACGTCCATTTTCTCTTTGCTCCCCCAACAGGTGTGTCATCTTTGAGCATCCAGTTTGCCAAACTTCCAAAGGGACTGAAACATTTAAATTTATCTAAAACCTCCTTGTCACCTAAAGGTATGTTTTATAAGTATGCTTCTCTTTCTGTTCTAAAAGTTTCAGGCGTCCACCCTAATAATACCTTTTGTTACCAGATTATAAAGTAATTAATTCTGTAAATGATTTACATGTGTATTCTCAACAGTGCAGCTGCTTTTTTGCAGTCCTGGGTTGCTGAACAGTGGGCTGGGTTCTGTGTCCCCTTCAGTGCTGTGAAAAACTCTTACTCACCTCTGTAAGCTTTGGGCTTGAACCTCTACTGTAAAGAAAGATTGAATTTAGAATTGACATAAATGATACGTTTCATATATGCTTCAAAAAGATGTCTGAAGCAAAAATGTGTAGGGAATTTTCCAAATGTTCTGCACACAATTATTTTGTGAAACCAAGTGTTGTGACAATGGCTGTTAAGTGGTTTGCTCTCAGTAAAGACTTTTTTGTTTTATAATTTACAAATTTCTGATTTGATATTGTAATTGAAATGTATGTATATTTTAAAAGCAATAACACTACTGAAACACAAGTCAGAAGCTTTCAGGGGTTTTTGCATTGCTGTTTTACAAATAATAGACTCATTGACCTCTTAAACAGACTGCACAAACTCAGGGTCTCCTGTACAAAACATGAGTGTTAGAAAAAATGCACTGACATCATTGCAGCTTTTTCACAGATGTTGATGACCTGGAAAAGATGAGTGAGTTACGGTCTATAAAGGACATTAGTTGATAAGAGATAGGAGCCGTGCTCTTTTATCCTTTTAATTATTGCTCTGTGAAGTGCGGATTCTGTGTTCTCCTAAGCTTTAAGGGTTGACCTGGGGGAATATGGGTGGGGAGAAGGGTTTTTTGTTGTTTTTTATGAGTGTTCTGTAGCTCTTGTTATGCTCAAGTAAATAGTAAACCCTAAACTGAATTTATTCAATCATGATTTTCATTAAAAAGACTTTATTAAACTCTGGGGTTGTTTTTTTCCACTGCTAACTCCGTTTTTGGTGACAAGCAATTGATTAAGAATCTTGACTAACCTTATGTGTACTCTTGAGATTAGATGTTCATGAATTTAACAGAAATTCACGCAGTTCTGGTATGTTCATTCATCCTGTGCTTTTCTTCATGTGATCTGAAGGATTTCAGCAAGTGCTTGTGATTGTTGAGTCAAGAGAACACTCTAGCTACGCTTCCATCTTTGTAAAGAATAAATGCCAGCTTGATGAAGTTCATCCACAAAACTCATGCCAGTAGAAATGTATTCTGAGGTTATGAAAAGAATTCGGAAGGTTTTCAACGCAGTTTTTTAAGACAATCTTTAAACACTCAACTGAATTGGTTTTAACCTGGAAGGCTATTTTTGAACTTGTAATATTGAGGGGGGAATATCGTAATATTTTCTGTGGGGAAAGTCTAAAGGAGACCTTGGATCTTGAATTCAGTAGACTCCAAGGTGCATGGATTTTTTTTCAAGCCTTTCTTTTTCTTTTTCTTTTAATTTTTTTTTATTTTGAGCTTCTCAGTTTCAGAAATTGTGTACAATCCCTCACTGGTTCTGACCTTATTTAAAAAGTGCTTTCTATTCAAGATAAGTTTCTAAGATTGAGAAGTGAAGTTCAGGTGGTAACTTCCCAGCTGATCTTTCTTCAAATATTGTATCTCAAAGTTCCTGAGAGCTATTAACACTCTAAGCCTCCTGAGAGTGGTAAAAGAGCATGAAAGATTGTCTGCAAATGAAAGTGAGATTACTGTTGGAGTATAGCATGAGGTAGGCAAAGTTCAAACAAAAAATTATTGATTTGAAGATTCTGGTTTAAATGGAAAATTCTAGTATACTCATTCAAAGATAGGGCTTGCTTTTCTGAGCCCGAGCCAAAGGCTAATTAAAAAACCCCTCATTCACATTGTTTGCCTTCAGTGATGTGGCTGATTTTGAGCAGTTGACCCTTTTTAAACGTGAAACAAGCAGCAACATTACAGATTGTTTGGTAGGTCGTCTTCTCCCCCAGACTCAGACACTGCTCCTGAATTCCCAGAATTGGTTCTTGATAGTATATGCTGAATTGTCGACAGTACTTTACATTCATTTCTTCTACTTCTTGTTGCTTATAAATGCTGTTGGGAAGACTCACTAAAGTGAATCCAGAGCTATAAGCTCTAGTGGTTAAATAGAGGTTTTAGGTCTTTCAAAGTTTCAAAAAGTATTTGTTTGCAGTTTACCTTTATAGATAGGGTGTGGATTCAACAATGCAATGTTAAGATAAAAGAAAAATTACACCGAATGGAAAAGTTTTGAGACTTGGCAGAGATGTCACTGTGCTTCGATTCTTTTCAGTATCAAAAAGCCTCCTGAAACCAAGAGCCATACTACTAACATGGGAAACTTTCTTAATATTTGGAAGCTTGGAAAACTAAAGCACTGAAGTGGGGTATTTTGGTCTCCAGTGTCTTGCTAGCTGCTTCCTCCACATCCTCACTGATAAATCCATTTCATAATAGTTTTTAATTGAATAATGGACATGTTCCATCCATTGAATGCCAGTCCATTTTCACTGACCAGTAGCTTTGAGAAATTGCCCAAAATTGTGTAGTAGATCAAAACACATGCCTACTTTATAGCTTTGGCCAGGCACTTACTAAACACATGCATGTGCTGCTTGAAAGGCAGCAATAGCCATCTACAACAAATTAAAAACTTGGTGATAAGCTACAGAACCCTCAGATGAAAGTTAGATTTGATGGAAGTAGCCACGTCCTAATTTGTATTTGGAAAAGCTGAAGAATTTTAGAGGAAGAAAGCTCCAACTGGTTTGTTCCCAATGTGAGCTTTTTAATTTTAATGTGAAAAATATGTATTTGTTCTAATCAAGAATTGAGAGTCTTTATGCATCTCTTCATATTTTAATTAACTAACTATTTTTCTGAAATTACAGGCAAATATGTATTTGAAATATTTTTAGTTTCTAGGTCTCATCAGTTGCTTTTGAAGTTCTGGAATTATAATTGTTAATGTACTTGGTCTTCCACAGATACTTTCATCTATTTCCACATACACTTTTTATCTAAATATTATTGTTTGCAAGAAGACACTGACTTAACATTATGGAGTAAACTCTGTTTTAAAAATCTGTTTCAAAATGGGATTGCACTGTTAAAGCCATTGCAGACTTCGCAAAAAGACTTCTTCCCTGGATCCAGGACCTATGGACCTGTGGCTCCATCAGGGCAGCTGATGGAGTGTGGTGCAGGCAAAACTGGGCATGCTGTGGCAGGGAAGAGTCTCGTATCTGCCTGGTGATCTATCTGTCTTCCTGCTGCAGTACAGTGGTGGTAACAGGAGGTCATTAAACTTTTATGTATGTCTGTGTTCACTGAAATTGTGCACTTGCAGGGTCTGGGCTAGTTTTGTCTAGAGTTGGCTAAGTTGAGTACTAACTTTTTTTTTTTTTTTTTTTTTTTTTTACGTAGAAAACAAAATCTACTATTATTTTTATATGTATTACTCAACACTTCTGAGTTGTTGTTTGTTTTTTTTTTTTTTTTTTTTTTTGGCAGGGGTGAATAGCCTTTCCCAGTCACTGAGTGCCAACTCGCTGATCGCGAACACGCTTGTCTATCTTGACCTCTCAGGGAACGCGCTCCGCGGTGATGATCTCTCAGTAAGCACTTTCTTCTCATTTGTGAGTTAATGGATGTTTTAATTTATAGTTAAGAGAAGGGCAAAGCCGTTTTGTTTGGATCCTTTTTTGCCTTTATTACAGTACAGTTCTAGTAGGGGTACTCTAGAAAATAACATTTTGATCTCTACTCTTCATTATGTACTCAGAGAATTAAGTTGCCCCACATGACTAAACAAATCCACATAATTTTAGTTCGTGCTTTCAGTCCTTGGCTTCTACTGATAAATGAGAAAACTGCAAATGTGCCACTTGTTTCAGTGGACTTACCATGTTCCCTGAGTTCTCTTTGAAAGTGACCAAAACACAATTAAAAAAACTCATCTTCTTTTTAGTGATAAGTGTATTACAGATTTTTCATTGGAGGGTTGGAAACAATTGATTTCTTTTGACTTGGAAAGACTTAATTAATTTCTGGTTTTCAATATTTTTGTTTGTACAAATAAATCTGTGCACCTCCTTGACACAAGCTGTTGAAGCTCATGATTCTTTGAAGAATGTAATTATTTTTGAAATTCCTTTGTTCAGTTTATCAATTGCCATAGAGGTGCTGCAGCTCTGTTTTCTCCATAACAAAATCCACTTAGTTCTCAATTTGTATGTATTCATTTTTTGACTGTTACATCCCTATTTTTCTCTCACATCAAAAGTTGTGTGTGTGTGTCAGGTTTTGAATTCTTTAAGTATTGAGCATCTAAAATATGCAACGCTAGAGTCACCCAATATTACCATTTAAAGTGCAGTCAGACATAACTGTTAACTTTTTCACAAATCTTACTAGTTTCAGATTCATCAGCACATTCAAAGTAGTCGTCTTTCCAGACATGAGGTGAAAGTTTCAGTAGGACGAGATGATTTAAAAGGTAGCAAACAAATAGTTAAACGTAAATAAAGACACACAGTGAATTGCTCTTAAAGAGAGAATAGCATAGCAAATAACGTAAAAACAAAAAGTAAAATAAAATGTACAACTTTGATAGGCAATGCTTAAATCTGATGTCTACCTACAATATTTTAAGGGACATAAATACAAAAAGTGGAGCTTTTCTTAGCCTGTCAGAGAGAGAGAGATGGTTCAAAGAAAAAGATTGTTAATACTGAGATGTCTTAATCTGTGGAACAGTTTTCCATCAGGAGTAAGGGAATCCTGTTATTTAGCATTTAAAATAAACCCCAGCAAAGCACAGGGATTTTTAAAGCAGGGACCTTTCTTGCACTGTAGGTATAGGGGCTAAATGACCTAATTTTTAGAAAGATTACTCTATTTTAGAAATGTTGAACATGCTCTGTTTGGTTGGATTTCATGTGGAGTTGAGCATTCCACATTTCTGTGAATTAGGTCATACTTTTATCTTTCTGTGTTGTTCTCTGAGACTAAAGAAAGCCCAAAATAAAACAGTGTATAGTAAGAAGTTTTACATGCGCTAACATTTGCATGATATATCCAATGCATTACTGAAGCCATCAATATTAAAATCTTTTTACCTGTTCTGTATTCTCCCTTAAACCTTTAAGGCACTGCTGATATTAAGAAATAACCGTGGGCTTCAGACGCAAATTAATTGCTTCCCTCATGCTTAAAGGGGCAGGCTTAAACTTACAAACCAATTAGCCTTTCTGAAATGTAACAGCAACCTGAGTGACATTCCAAGGTATTTCTGACTAAATTAATTATCATTTGCTGTGAAAGTGAATTGCAGASAGTAATGTTTGGTAGATGTAGTCTGAGCACTGTTTTTTCCCCTGTTGTTTTAAAAAAGTATAGCCTTCAAAAGTAAAACAGGTTGTATTGGTTAGGTGAAAAGAAGTTTCAGACAGGGCTCTTGTAGTTGTCGTGGTTTAACCCCAGCCGGCAACTAAGCCCCACACAGCCGCTCGCTCACTCCCACCTGGTGGGATGGGGGAGAGAATCAGAAGAGTAGAAGTGAGAAAACTCATAGGTTGAGATAAAGACAGTTTAATAGGGAAAGCAAAAGCCGCGCACGCAAGCAAAGCAAAACAAGGAATTCATTCACTACTTCCTATCAGCAGGCAGGTGTTCAGCCATCTCCAGGAAAGCAGGGCTCCATCATGTGTAACAGTTACTTGGGAAGACAAACACCATCACTCCGAACATTCCCCCCTTCCTTCTTCCCCCAGCTTTATGTACTGAGCATGATGTCACATGGCATGGAATACCCCATTGGCCAGTTTGGGTCAGCTGTCCTGACTGTGCTCCCTCCCAGCTTCTTGTGCACCTGGCAGAGCATGGGAAGCTGAAAAGTCCTTGACTAGTGTAAAGACTACTTAGCAACAACTAAAAACATCAGTCTGTTATCAACATTCTTTTCATACTAAATCCAAACCACAGCACTATACCAACTACCGGGAAGAAAACTAACTCTATCCCAGCTGAAACCAGGACAGTAGTGCAACTTTACAATAAAAGCCTAAAATGCAAGAAGTAGAGATCCAGTATTTGGTATCATAATATTAAAATTAACGTGGATAATTCTTTTTTTTCTCCATTAATTATAGAGCCTGTACAATTTTTTGGCCCAGCCAAATGCCCTTGTTCATCTGGATTTATCCAACACGGAGTGTGCGCTAGATATGGTAAAGATGTTTTTTGTGGCGATTCAAATACCAAGGAAACATTCTGTACCTTCTATCCCTAGGTACTTTTCTGGGTTAATATAAAGTAAAATCAATCTTCTTTGTTTTAAACTAGGTGTGTGGAGCCCTCCTTCGTG
The DNA here is from genome assembly GCA_035582835.1 of Phoebastria nigripes. Classification (NCBI taxonomy): domain Eukaryota; kingdom Metazoa; phylum Chordata; class Aves; order Procellariiformes; family Diomedeidae; genus Phoebastria; species Phoebastria nigripes. The sequence continues at coordinate 2,147,272 of JAYKAV010000178.1, read as the reverse complement.
GATGTCTTCAGCATCTAGCTGTCCTTAGCCTCTCTAGGACTCTTTTTTCTCACAGGTACAGTTTAAATGTAATTACTCTCAACTCCTGCAATATTTTGTTTTATAATTTCTTGCTCTCATGTTGCACCTTTCTTTTTAAGAAGACATCTCAGACTTTATAAAAGTCTTAGAAGTCTTAGTTCTCTGTGAAATAGGTATTATTTATTCCAAGCAAAATATTTGGTTTCCCTTTCCACTCTTTGCTAGATGGCTGTAAAATAAGTTACCTTGTCTAATACGTTTTTTGTGATACTGATGCAGCGGATAATCTATATATATCTTTTGTCTCTGAGGCATAACATCAGGCTTTGAAGTCTGACTGACTTGACTCTTCTTTAAATTTGGTTTTTAAAGTTTGTATTTTTCATGATTTGACGATGGTTACAAATGCTTTTTTTTCCTTTTTTGTTCTTTCCTGGGAGGAAGTCCCTTTGAAAGTCTTTGAGACTGAACATTGACTTTGTAGAATAGTTGCATTGTAGGAAATATTAACATTAGCTTCCCTTTTTTTCAAATCAGTGTCTTGGGTCCTATCAGAGATGATACCTAGTTGGGGGTAAGCTACTCCAGCAGTGAGTAATTATTTCTAGTGGTGAAAAGGCAATTTCAGGGTTTTTGTAATGTCCTGTTTGATCTTCTACTCATAAGATATAAGTGTGTTCGCTATTAACCAGACCTAAACGATCATTCTTTGTAGTTCACCAAACAGAAGCTAGATAGTAATGTCTTCTGTGCAGCAGTGCAATGCTGAGGATTGTTTGTTGAATCAACATTTTGATGACATTATATTTCTAAGCTAATTGAGAGCCACTGATTACAGAGCTGTTGAAGGTAGAGCAAATTAAACATGTAAAAGATCATTACAATTCTGACAGCTTGCATTCACTATTTATTGGAATGAGGAGTGTCTAGATGCTACTTCTTAATGAATTTGTTTACTTACAGAAAAGGAAAAGAAGTCCCTCCCTCCTTCAAACAGTTTTTCAGCAGCTCACTTGCTTTGATGCAGATTAATCTTTCGGGAACTAAACTCCCTCCTGAGCCTCTAAAGTAAGAATTTCATTTCATTTTCTCCTGTTGCATAAAACCTAGTTTGCATTGTTATTATGTGAGTGCCTCATATTAAAAATGAAGGGGAAAGGATTTTGCTTTTTTTTTTTTTTTTTCCATTGTACATTATTGATATTGCAAGAGTGAGTTTCATAATGATCACACATTCAAGAAATGATGTTTCCATCTCACAGTTGGGACTATTAATCATATTTTGTTCTGTGGGAATGTCACAGCTGTTTAGCTTCCATCAACATTTTTTTGTGATATATTTCTTACTTTGTGGCTTACGAACAAAACTGTTTSCTTCACAGTAAAATGGGATTATGTACTTGTGTGAGTGCGATTCCTTTGAGGCTGCAGTATTGCAACAGCCATTGTGAAACTGAACCTGTTGCAATGCTTGGGAGGAGAGACCTATTGCACAGAGCTATGCCCTCCTTTTAGGGGGAGAGACAATGGCAGCAACTTCTAGGAATGCTCAGTGTAATACATTTCTTTGCTATATGTCACCCATCCTGTGGCTAACAGGTTCTGGTGATGTGGATTGGGCACTTCYGTTGCCCACCCAACACTGGAGAGAAACTCCTCTTACAGCCTAATGCAGGCTGAGGGAAATTGTGTAGCATTCCTGTGACGTGTGCATTTTTGTACTGTTGAACTTTCCAGACATAAAATTTAAAGGTGTGTTTTAAAGTCAAGATAGGTCTAGATAGATAGGTCTAATCTAGATAAGTCATTCTGTGATTCTGGCAGAATCCTTGTGTTTATTTGGCTAAATTAAAGAAAGGGCTCTTCCAGAGTGTCAACTTGCTAGCTAATATGCATTAAAACATACATAACCCTATTTGTAGTAGACGCCCAGACGTGGTCACTAACCATTTTGGGGAACACACCTCCAAAATCCTAATCTGGACACAGATATAGATATATATGTGTATGTGTGGTTGGGGGCCTGCTTCCTGAGGGAGAACAGGGAAGGGAAGTGGGAAGTAGCTCAGCAGTGGAGTTGCTAATGAACAGGAGTTGATGGCAAAATCAGAGATGTGGGATATAAAGAGTAGTTAGTGAGTACTGGATGGAAAGCTTTTGATACAATCTGGTGGAAGCTAAGGGAGAGAAAAGTGACAAGTGCCACATAGTAAAGAGTAGTGTACATTGTTTTGGGATACTTTTTCTTAATGCAATTTGACTTTGGAGAGGACAGTACAATATGATGCTTAAGTAAGATGCACTGGATTGAAATCAATATTCAACTGCAGGGGTCTATCATTTTAGCTCTGATACTTCACTCTGTTCTGTGTGATGCTCTTGGTTGCTGTCTTGCTTGCTTAGACTTTGCTAAGATTACAAGGTATGGTACTGATGTGTTTTCAAACAGAAGGTAATTATTGAGAAACACATTGGTTGATTCTGATTAATTTAGGGCTATTCATTCTGTGGTGGCTCCCTGGGCAGCAGGGAGCTATGTTTAATGAAGCAAGAACAACGGAGGATGTATGTGACTAATACACAAGACAATCTTATCAGTGCTACAGGAAAAAAGAATGCTGTGAGACATTGAATATATCTACACAGATTAGGAAAGGTGAGAAGCCCCAAACACTAAGGTTCATATTTAGCTCTTCTCCTTGGCATGTTGAGTATCTCCTGGACTGTGAGGAGTTTTGGCAGGTGAGTGCTCTACAGTTGTCTGTGCTCATGGAAGATGTTATTGTATTAATTTATCCCAAATACTTGTGACCCCTTGATCTGCCAACTGTGCAGCAAACGAGATCTTCCTAGTCCTTTTCAGCCAAAGTGATCTGTATTAGCAAAAACCTACTCTGTTGATAATGTTTAAGCTAATTTGGCTCAATTTGACTGAATTGGATTAGAGGGAGTTACTCGTATGACTGGCGTTGGTGGAAGTAAAGAGGCAGTGACAGATAGCATAGGATGAGTTGAGAGCAGTAAATCTTTCGCCAGCACAGACAGCTCCAGAAAGGAGCACCTGTCCAAAGTCCAGCTGGACATGGATGGCCTCAGAGTGTCCATGCCACGCTCAGCTGGCTGGCATTTTGGCATGGGCTTCTTTTGTTTTGTTCTGATGGCAGTGTTCACCTGTCTAGGAGGCAGGACAGAGCTCTTAATATTTTTTTGGTAGTTTTCTTGAGGCTTTTTCTCTGACCTGAGTTTTTCCTTCAGTCTGAGCTGAGTGTATTTCACAACAGTACAGAGAACTATGATCTGCAGTACACCTTGCTTTCCCTCTCAAACCCTGTTATGGCTTGACTAATACACTTGAAAAGCACCCTGTGGAAGTTAATCTGGTGTTTAAAAGGACTGAGGATGTGCTGTATCCTGGGGTAGCTGCTTAGCCTTTTGGTCTTAACTGTAAGAAATTACAAAAATTCTACAGAACAATCAAGATCGTAGGATTTGTTAAAGACAAGAAGATGGAAACACCTTTTTTCAGACAGACTTATTTGTCATTGCCAAGATTGCAGTAGCACATGAGTGATGATTTCTAGAAGGAAAAATAAAAATGACATAGTGTACAATAATAGTACTTCTCTGGCATCTTTGATCAGTGCATGTCAAAAAGCTTTTGACAACATGGCCTTGGAACTGTCCTGTGACAAAGGAGAAGTTCCTGGTTTGTGTCCATGAACCAGAGGTCACACAGTTGGATGTGTGATTCAAGATCAAGCCTGCCTACAGAAAAAAATATAGATAAAATGCAGATACCTGACACCCTGAGTCCCAAATTCCCCTGATTAATTGTTATTTGATTTCTTTCTTATCAACTTCCTTTAGATCAACAGTTGTGGTATGTTTAATCACATATGCTAACTCAGTGAGTTTAAAGATACTGGTTAATCAGTGCACTCAGGGAAGGAGGTGTACTTGCTTGTACAGTGATGGACCTGTTAATAAAGTCAAGCCTTTCAGGGAAGAGGTTTGCTAAGAAAGCTGTACTGCGAGGATGCCACATAGTGGGTGGGGAAAGGGTACTTTTAGTTCTTGTACATAGTTAATATAGTTAATGTTCCATCACAGCTTGCTCTCTTTTTTTTTTTTTTTCTTTTTTTTTTTACCTGAGTGAAGCAGTTTATACTCTTTTCCTTGTTTAAGTGTATATTGGCATTTTTGTTCATTTACAGACATTGCCAAAAGTTGTATTTTGATCTGTCAGTGCTATAACAAGACAAGTTTCTGACACACTTCTCATGCAAATGCTAATTACAAGGCCAATTCTTGCATTCTGCATGTACCACAGTTGACAAGACCTTTCCATGTATTGCCGTGTGTGATTTAAACATAGTGGCTAAGTATAATTATAATATGTCTGCCTTCAGCGCCTTTGAATGCTGCTGATTTTTCATGACAAAGAATTGAGAAATCATGAGATTTTCTTAGGATGAGTTTATAGGAAAGAGGTTAGGGAAAAAAACCAACCCCTTTTTCTTCCTGTGAAGAGAGTACATTTGAAGCAGCACCATGTCTCCTTTTTAATCTGCATTTTTTTATGGTTGCACTGTATTTTTTAGGTTGCCTCAAAATATTTAGGAAGTTCTTTGCAAAGTTATCATCAGCCAGACTAACTTTGAATAAAAGCATGTTTGGGAAGGAAATATAGACAAGGATCATCTAAAAATTGGTGAAAACTGTTGTAGAGCTTTCACATTTTTTTCAAAGTCTGCATATTAATAGCTTAGGAAGTAAATAAGCACAAGGTTTGATTAACATTTATACCTGCAGGGCAGATATAAATAGGCTTAAATGAAAAACCTTCCCAGGGCGCACACATTTTAAATACGGCTTTTAGACACTACTTGCATAGCAAGTGTATAGGCAAATGGCTTAGCAAAATGGATTGGTTTTTATGTCTGTGCATCAGTAGTTTGGATTCTGTTAGCTTGCTTTTGGATGAAATGAAGTTTGGGGAGGAAGTCCTTCTGTTTCTCTGTTCAATTACTAATTCAAAGCAGCATCTATTCTAAAGATACTAGAAGGTATACACAGATTGGTTTTGCTCCTTCTCTAGGACACATACTGTTGTGCTTTCTGATTTGACAGTATTAATACAAGTGTGATATTAACACTAACTTTTATATGTGGAAACAAACTTCTGTAAGGCTTTAAAGGTGGATTTATGAAAATCATAATCAGTCGTTGCTACACTTCTCTGCCATTCTGCCTGAAGACAAAGGATACCATTGTCTGGGAATATCATTTTGAAATCTGTAAATATTTACTGGGTTGCAGAAGTGGAGAATTGTGTGATACTTGAACATGATCCAGCATTTGAGTGTTATAGGCATGGTGCCTGGCTGAAATGGCTGGCTGCATTGCATCTTGCATATATTAAAAACCCCATTTTTTCTTAAAATTTTGGAAAATCAGAGAGTTAGTACAGTCGAACAACAGAACACTCCTTTTGTAACCGTTTGATGCTCTTTGAAAGCAAATGTTGAAGAAAATTCGTCTCTGATTAATGTTATTAAACGTTGATGAAGCATTAGCTTTACCGTTTCCTTATTAGCCTTGCATCCCTGCAGTTTTTGAAGCTGCTGGAGTGTTCTAAGTGTGGCAGGTTTGTGCTGCCGTTGTCATTTAAGAAATAACTGCTCAGCTGGTGTGGTTTTGTTTTGAAATGGTTCTTCGCATTATAGGTGTATTAACCTGTGATCGCTTAGATGATGATGATGATGTAAAGCTGCCTCTTTTTTTTTTTCTTTTTTTTTTTTTTTTTTTTTTTTTTTTTTTTTTTTTTTTTTTTTTTTTTTTAAATGGTTCTAAAATTGATCTTTTTCAGAGCGCTTTTATTAGGCCTGGCTTGCAATCACAATCTGAAGGAGGTGTCTTTAGATCTCAGTAGCTGTGAGGTAAGGAATGTTTATCAGGATGTGTTCAAAAGATGCAATGATGTGGAATTAGAGTTCCCGTGAAATCCACTGGGCGAGATATTCTTCCTCAGTAGTCAAAAGTTGTGGGAGAGGTAGAACTTGGAGAAGCAGTTATGATAAAAATCAGCTGCTGTGTGTTACAGCATCATCCTAAATAGTGAGCACAGAGGTTCAAAGCACCTGCAGCACCTGATTGGCAAAACCCTCCTTGCAGTGTAGCTGTTCTAGATACTCACTGAGCCAGTGCACTGTTTGCCGCTTGGCAGCTTCTGCTCTCTGGTGCTGTGATTACACAGGACCCTGCAGCAGGACTTTCCAAGGTGCCCAAATTTGAATGGGTCACAGGAAGCTGCATGCCCTGAAGGTATGTCTGTGCTTTGACTATCTTCCTTCAAAACGGGAGACATGCTTCCTCTTCTGCAGGTTTGCTTTTTAACCTTGGGAGAAATTCTGCTTTCCTAATCAACTAATCAATTCAGGTCAATAGGGAACTTTGGTAAAAGTTGTTTGAAGCATGCCATTAACTGAAGAGGCACTGTGCAAATGGCTTTAAATATCTCAAGAATAAGTAAAACAAATTGTGGCAGCTTGATTTGCTTTATCTTGTTCCCCCTTTCTTCTCTGTGCTTTGCTGTGCACTTTGTTTCTCAGGATTGTCCATACTCTTGCAGGGTGATACCTGCGTGGCTGCAACTTATGACAAAAGATCAGCCAAGACCCTGGGGAGCCAATGAGGCAAAGTTACACAGAGAACTGTGTGGACTTCTGCCAAAAACAACATGAACCAGCTTTGGCTCAGGCCTTCTGTAGCTGAGCGGCCACCCTTTCCTTTTTAAGCTGCAAAGAAAGCCTCTCACTTGTTAGGCAGATCTTTCCAAGTCCATCACCTGAGTATTAACTGTTCTGGAAGTGCCTTTCAAATGCAATGGTTTCCCTTTAAGTAGAAAACATGCAATTTGATGAACATGTTGAGGTGCAGTAATCCTTGCCTTTGGTTCGTGGTTGATTGCTTTTGGAATGTGCACAGATTTACTTAGGAAGAAAAAAACAAATCATTTAATGAATGCATTCCATAGTTTGTTTTGATATTTTATACTTTTTAAAAAATGGTATTACTTTGAAGAGCATTACATGTAAATTCCAAATAGAAAAGCTTTCAAGTCAAGTACACATGCTTCTGAGTTCTGAGTGGAGAGATCAGACGGATGATAATTTTTCTTTCAGAGGGAGGAAGGAAAAGGGAGGAGTAATTAAAGTAACAAAAATGAAGTCCTGTAATCATAACCTTAAAGAATAAATCGATAAAACACAAACATAAGTAATGAGAGTATAAATTAGCATGTAAATCAACGAGGGCTGACAGGAGTGAAAACATAAGCCTTTCATTAAATAACCCCCAGGATGGGATATGGAGGAGCCCTTTGAGGGGCGATTAGCAATATTGGACACCAAAGCACAAGTGGTCACGGCCAACTCTCATGACAGAAAGGAAGGAATCGTGCCCAACTGGCGGTGTTGCGTTCCCGTAGCTGATCCCTCCAAACTGACAGCACTTCCTTAGATCCTTCCCTTMACATTTTTTCACATCACTGAGCTTTATTCATTCTCATGTGCTTCGGAAAGAAGAAGTTATGCTTCCACCAGCAGGGGAGTTGATGTGCCAGGAGCTGGGAGTACTCTCAGCGGGCCCAGCACCGCAGGGTCCTCCTCCACCTCTCCCTGACCCTCTGTGAGCTGGGCAGGGTAATCTGCACCCAGAAACAGAGCCGTGGGAAGCTCGGAGCCAGTGACCTGCACTACTCCCAGTTCCTGCAAGCACACGCTGTTAGGAGGCTATTAAGCTGATGCTTCAGCTTTGCCCTCCTCTTTCCTACATCAGGCAAGCTGTACTCAACTACGGAAGGATAAATCTCTCTATTCCTTCCCTCTCCCACCACTTTTCATTTGCTCCCATAATTTTCTGGTATATTAACTCCAAGCTTAATCATTTTATATTGCTTGTTTGGTTTTGTTTGTTTGTTTGTTTTTTATTATTTTTACTATGAAAATTACATTTTTATTTCTACCTGCTCAGCACTGATGTATTTCACTCTTTTCCCTTCTGCTTCCCTTAGCTTGGTCACTGTGTAAGTACCCTCCATGCTTTACCTTAATTGTTAAATCAGTAAGCAGCTTTGTTTGCCCTTCCCATATTGGTACCTCATAGCTTTGAACACGCTTGGCATTTTTAATTGTTGAAGGGTTGTTCTTAATTTTCTGAATAAGAGCTTGTATTTGTAGTCTCAGAGTATGTCATGTAGGAGATGTTGCAGAGGTTGGTTTCTTTCAGTATCACAGTCCACGTTGACAAATAGCCCTTCAATTAATCTCTGCTTTTTTTTTTTATATATATATATACACACACACACACATATATATAAAAAAATTTAATACAGTTGCAATAAATTTTGATTCTAAAAGTCAAGTTGTTATCATCACCCTCAGATTACATAGATATCACCATTTGTGCACATTAAATGTTTGTGTATTTAAGATTTTGAATATAGAGTTATCGGTACAAGATTGAAAGCTGCTCCTGAAAAATTGTCCAATTCAACCCTCAAAGTATGTATAGCATAAGCATTTGGATTCTGTTGTGAGTATAATTTTAGTGTATAGAACTTTTACCATACCAACAACCAATTCAAAATCGCATATAATCTGCCAGTTCCATAGATTCTGCAATAATAGATGTGACACTTTGTGTAAAATGGTTGTCTTGTGGTGGGCCACACTGAGAGAGCAGCACAGAGCAAAACTGAATGATTTTGGCATTCATACAGCAAATTCTACAAATGCTTTTACAAAAATAAAGTTGAGTTAAAATTGCACCACATCTGGCTCAAATACAGACTTTAATCTGACCACTTCATGAGAGGATAGGGTGAAGGATAGGTAGGCTTTGTTTTATGCAGAAGGGGAAAGGTGCCTTACGTTCTGTATCTCTTACACTTCCAGATGTGACTTATGATTTAGATGTTGTCTTTGACCACCACTGTTCTTTAAATGCTCAGGCCAAGTTGTTGAGCTGGTTGTTAACCAATCACATATCTCAAACTTTCTAAAAAGTGCCAAATCAAGTCTTTATTGAAAAATATTTCTGAAGGCATTTGTGGTTCCTTAATTATAGCATGGATAAAAGAGACTATTCACAGAAATATCAGCAGACTGATTCAGGATATTTAGCCAAGTAAGTCGACTAAGTAAAATATTACTCATTTTTTATGCACAGGAGGTGAAAAGGCTATTTCATGTTTGAAAAAGCTTTCTGTTTTTTTGAAGCAAAGAAAGTGAAAACGGAAAATGCAAAAATAGAATTTTTGTAGAACTTTTCCCCTCTTTTGCTTATGTCTTTTTCTGGGGGGTGTTCATAAAGTGAAATGCATTTTATATAGTTTGTATAGCTGCAAGAAATAAGAAAATGCTTTTGCTTCTTTGGAAAAAAAAAAAGTTGTGTTGTTTAATTCAGTAGCATTAGTAAATAAGTGCGTAAGTTTTAATAACTTTGATTCTTAATGTTGATGTTTTCCCCTAGGCCATTTCATTGTTTTTCCATTAAATCCTGACATTTCTTTTATATTCATTTAATATTTCAGATTAATAATACCATAATTGATACTTTCTAGCTAGGAATTTTTGTTATTGTTGCTGTTTTTCTCTTTTATGCCTATTTTTAAATTAAGAATAAGGTAAATTACTGATTTCTCTTGTTTATGGTCTTTGTGGCCCTTTTACAATTGGATTATTAAAATTTTCAGTGACAGAGAAACATAATTTCATTTTTTTTTTTTTTTAAATTATTATTTTATTTTTTTTAAATTTGGTACTCATCTTTGATCTGGGCACCCTAGCATTGTGCTAAGAGCTGAAAGAAGATGCTCACTCTAAGCCTTGACTGTAGTGGAATTCAAGGGTGACAGTGTTTCATGCTTACAGGCTGGGCTAAGTTTTTATTTTTTTTCTCACTGGATGTTGGAAATGTCCTGGCCCTTTCATGTAGAGAACCTGCACCAAAGTCCTGCAGTCACTGCCTGGCACAAGTGCTAAAGGATTCGTTGTGTCTGCACCATTTAAATCTTTCCCTGATTTAACTGCTGAGCAGTAGTTTTAAGAGAAAAGAAAGAGTCCCTTTTCTCATTTATATGCAAATAGTGAGAGGGAAGGATGAGAATAGTAGGAATGTGTGCATAGGCTGTCACGTTGATGTCTGTAACTTCTTCTGTTGCTGTTGTTTTTGCCACTGGTAGTGCCTTTTGTATTCACAAAGCTCCTACCACTGTTTTCTGTGTGATCTTGAAACCATAACTAGTTTGCAAAAATGGATGATGTTTTGTCTCTAGTTAAGATCGGGAGGTGCACAAGTCTTGGAAGGATGCATAGCAGAAATACACAATATCACCAGCCTAGATATTTCAGACAATGGTAAGTACACAGAACAGGAATGGAGGGCCATGCAAGTCCAGAATCTGAGAAACGCTTTTTCTTTCAGCTCACAGTGTAATCAAGGATGGTCACTCTTGCTCTATGATTATTGGCCATATTGGTTATGGAAATGTCTCAGACCAAGAACTCTTATTGCTATAAAGTTTATAAGAAATGTTTATAGACTAACTGTAGCCTCAGAAATTTATGTTGTTTGAGATAAATGTAACACAGCAGAATAAATTGATGGCAGCAAGCATCATATTAGATCTAAAGGAAAGTGGGTTTAAGTACAAGAGGATGAGAAGCTAAATGAGAAATGAAAGTGTAGTGAAAGAAGAAGGGGAAAGACCAGATACAGAATGAAGCCGAGGTCGTGATACTGAAGGAGCAAGAGAGGGAAATTTGGAGCAAATGGTCAACCAGCTTCAGGTCAGAGAAGGCCTGTTTGAGTCTTYGGAAAAGTCTTGGACTGTTCCTGCTTTGGAGGCACTGTGCATCCTAGCTGGGAATACCAGCTGGCTTCTCATCTTGCAAACTCAAATTGTAGACGTATGGACTGGAAGAATTCACCTGCTGTGTTTGCCCCTCTGACAGCCAAATGCGGAAGTATTTCAGAAAGAGATGCCCAGTACAGCTGAATGCCCAAGAAAGGTGGGATGAATTGGCAAGTGTAAAGCTTTGGCAGCTACTGACTCAGCCCAATTATGTAAACAGACTGACTGTTATAAATAAATATAGATATTTGACATCTAAATTTTCCTGCAGATCTGGATCCTAAGTCATTGTAATCCAACTAGTGGACTCTTCAAATACACCGCTAGTTTGGGAATACAATACTACAGCAAGTTATTTTTCTTATTCAGGAGTAGAATAAAATTTGGCTTGTTTTTCAGGTCAAAAATGACCTAACATTTATAGCCTGTTACATTAGCCTTTTTCCACTTGAAGGCTTTGAGACCTTGTTGGTAGACAGCTCTACTAAGACTAAATAGCAATTAGCGTGGTCTCAAAATTCTCAAAGGAACTTTAAACTCTGCCTGACAATGCGAGGAACTACCCTTGCATGGTTGGACTACGGTTAAGGGACTATGTTTCTCTTCTGTGTTTCTGAGAGGTGCCTTCAACGGCTGATTAGGATGGAGATTTAAAGGGCTCGTTTTAGAGAAAGCATTTATTCTCATAGAAAACCAGAGGCAAAAAGAGGAGAAGATTTAAAAGTAGAAGAATGGAAATTTTTCTAGAGCTCTTGGAAATTAGTACACTGATATAGTTACTTGAATGAATATAGCATTAATAATTGGACCCTGTCTGGGTCTTTTGTGAAAATGTGTTTTAATTCTTAATCTAATCTGATTCTTTACAGGCCTAGAATCTGACCTCTCAACCCTTGTAGTCTGGCTTAGTAAAAACCGATCGATAAGACACTTGGCGTTAGGCAAAAACTTTAACAACATGAAATCCAAGTAAGGCTTTTCTTTCTTTTAAATATCAAGAGAATGGATGAGGAGAAGCTGCTGATTTCATCGTCTTCCTAACTTTTCTTCCCTCAGAAATCTTACTCCAGTACTTGATAATTTAGTTCAGATGATTCAAGACGAGGATTCAGTGAGTATCTTTCTGCCTACTATCATCATGTGTATTTGTACCCTCACAGCCTATTTCTGATAATTTTCTTCACTGTGTTAATTTGCTGCATAAGATTTGATTGTGATCCTGCCCAGACACATCCAACATTTTGGGTTGTTTTTTTTGTTTGTTTTGTTTTGTTTTTTGTTTTGTTTTTGTTTTGGTTTGGTTTTGGTTTTGGTTTTTTCCAAATAGTAATTTGGATTGTGTGTAGCATGTAGGTAAATGTTTTTTAGGATAGTCTTAGGATCTGTGCCTGTTGAAAAATATTCCTTCTAAATAGTTGGATGTGCTTAACCTAGTTGCTTTAGCTCTAAATTATACAGCCCTGTAGGCACAAGTTTTCAAAACTCTTGTGTCCTGATAGGAGATTACAATGCTAGTGTTCTCTGGGTGGTGATACTCCTTCAATAATGGAATTTTTATTTTTCATTTTTTTAATTAATAGAATGTACTATTTCCTGATAGCTGTTCTTGGGTATTAGCATTTTTTTTGCTTGACAAAATGCAAAGTCACTGCAGTGATCTCCCAGAACTCCTTTCTCCTTAAAAAGATGCAAATAAACTGTTCACTATGCTGTTCTTTACTTCTCCTAGTACATTAATCACAGAGGCAATTTCATAAAACCCTTCCAGAGTGCCTTGCTGGGATCCTTGCCCACTTTCTTCATTTCCACCCTCTCTCCTGATTCTGAAAGACTTTTTGTGGTTGGGTTTGTGTTCTTGCCTTACTTGGCATCCTAGTTTTGGCTATAAGGGAATCTTAAGATGCCCTGTTACTCTGATGCTTGTCAATCTTTATTCATCTATTCTTAGTCCTTTCTTTCTCCTTCATTCCCCACACAAGAGTAACAAGCAAGCTCTGCTTTCCTCATTCTCCAGAAATAGCTGACTGTAGACTTCAGTTGCCTAAACACCTGCTATTCCTGTTGTCTTTATTGTCTCACCTCCAAGTTCATGGTCTCCACACTAACTGCTTKCTTATTTTCTCCTCCCATCTGTGCCTGCACCCTGCAATTCAGTGGAGCAGTTTTTGCCAGGGTTTCCGATGTCTCCTTCCATACAAGGTCATTAGACCCATATTCTGTGTTCATCTTTTCTTACTGCTTAGTTGTATTTGAAGTGATTTGTTAAACTAGTCCTCTCTCCTCTGCGTCCTCCTAATTGGGATTAGTGGTACTGTTTTTTTCTTGATTCTTTGCCTACCTCCTCACCTTGTTCTTTAAAACATGGGATGTCAGTGTGACCCAGTGAAGTGCTGCATACAGATACCAGAGCTGATTCTAGTTGAGTTAGCACCTGTAATGAAAGCAGTAAGTCCTTGTTTGCGCAAGTCAGATGGAGCATCATGCTAAGAAGTGTATTGGTAGATCTCTGTATCACTTCTTGTACCAAACTAGCCTTTTCATTTTGCGGCGTGTGACCACCTCCTCCTACTCTATCTCTAAAGGGAATGGTGCAGGGCTGTCTTCCCCTTCTCTCCTTTTCCTGTTGATACCGTACTGAGGGGTGGTATCATTTCATCAGATAGCACCTAGTTCTTTTCTTTGGATATTTGTCTCTGTCCTGCCCTGTATCTCGTGCTCAATCTTTCACAGCTATCCTGAAGACTTTTATGTCAAACCAGATTAATCACAAGCAAATGTAATTTAATATGGTTTTTTTCTCAACTTCCTTCATCCCTTTGCTCTGTTGCAGGTCAACATTTCTTCCCACTCAGGCCATATCCTAAAACACCGCTTCAACACACTCTATGTGTCCTTTCAGTATCCAAACCATCTTCTCAAACATGCTGTTTGGGTTTTTTTCTATTTATGTGTCTATCCTGTTCATATTATCTGTTCRCAAGGATAAAAATTCCAACTTTCACCTTATTGTCTCTGTTAAGTGTTACAACCTTCTGTTTCTCTTTCCTGGCTTCTGTTTTTGAAGCTTTCAGGACAGAGAAAATGTAGATGCTAAATTTTGGATGTATCATTCTCACAGCTCTTCCTCCCTTGCATCATCAGCTTCAACTTCTTGTGCTCCTTTTCTTTTCAGCCCATGGACAATGTCAGCCATCGTTCCACTTTCTGCCTTTGCCACAATCCAGTGGTCAGATGTGCTCCTGTAATTCTTACTCACCATGTCTTTTCTGAGCTAACCTACAGAACGCGCTCTGTAGTCTCATCCTGTTTTCAAACAGTGTTACAATGAAATAATCCACCAAAAAGTTATTTTATTTAGGCACTTAAAATAACTGTCTCTCCTTCATGTCATGCATTAACCTTTGGGATACAGCATGTGATCCTGTTGGTGTTAACCTGTCTCTTCTCCCCCCATGTTCTTTTCTCTTGTTAATCCTCTTCAGCGAAGGAATCTTGTTTGTTTCTGTTTCATCAGGTGCAAAAATCAATCTGAAGCATCTCCTAGCAGCTAAAGAGTTGAGGACATAGACTCTGTAGCACTATGGGAARAGCGTGTGTTGCAGATAGCTGGATGGTCCTCACTGTACCTTGAGATAGTACAATGCTTAGAAAATTATTTTAAGTTTCTAGTTATTTTGGTTTGGTTTTGAATCCTAAATGGGGTGGTCCTTGTTCTGCCATTACTATGCATTTACTGCCACTGGACATTAAAAAGTAAGGGTGGAATTGGAGACACCAGGGTATGATGTTGCCCAGAGCATACTGCTTGATCAGTATTGCCTGCAGGCTGGTACAGTTCGGGGACCGTGCATCATCTGCTTGGAAAGCTGAAGCAAGAGGCTTTAATCTAAAACAGTCATCTGCCAAATGCTTCTTCATGTATTTATACACACTTTAAATAGATCCGTTGCTGTGTTAATATGAGTCATGAGTAAAATGATTTAAACAATCAACAGCTTGGTTTTATGACTGTAAAAATACAGCTAGATGCAAATGTAATTCTACACAATTTAAAAGCAGTAGTAGTAACCTAAACAGCAAAATTTCCCAGGTGTCTAATATAGACAAGAATGTAATATTTAGATTTGTTTTTCGGGTTTGGCTTGTTTTTTTCTCTTTTTAAGTAGATGCTGTACTGTGTAAGCTATAATAATGTATTCTTATTAGTATTGCAGGAAGTGTCTGAAGCTGAATGCTTACTGTGCCATTTCTTTTCTTCTTGCAAAAATAGATGTTACACTGCAGGTACAGTGTACCATTACTCAGAGTGGTAGTCAGTCCTGCGTAGGTGCAGAGAATGACTACAGTGCTGAATATCTTTAGTTCTTCGTTCAGTGTTTGTTGCAGAATTGGCCTTTTGAGGGTTTTTACAGCATTTTTGTTTGTAGGAGAACAAATTTAGCTTGATTTAATTTTTAAATGTTTTCCAGCAGGTGTATGACAAAATCAGTGAATACAATCATACGATTTCTAATTCTATTCTTTACTTTAAGAATTCCTCTTCCTTAATAAGATTGTGTTAAGACATCTTCATTGTATTGGCAAAGTATCTGTTTTGTGCAGCAGGGACACTGAAGTGCTTGTCAGACTTCTGTTTTCTCAATATCCAGCTAAAACTATTAAGTTGTTAAAAGTAGTAAATGTTTGTAGGCTATGTAGTGTATTGCCCCTGTTTGCGGGTGATTTGGTTTTGGTCGGGTTTTTTGTTTGTTGTTGTTTGGCTGGTTTTTTTTAATGTAATGGTCAGATAACTTAATGAATATTTAGCAGCCTGTACATTTAATCCTACAGAGTTACATTCTGATTGTAGTTTGCATTCAGGGCACCAAGTGAGTCCAGAGATTTTTGCTTCTTGCTCATTGAGTAAATGATAAGGGTAGCTGTGCAAGAAAACTAGCAGTTCATCCACTTCAAAGACACTGCTAATATAGCAGGTGCTTTACTGTGCTATATGCATATTTTGTATGTGGTAGTAATGATGTATAGGTGTCAATCCTTGCAGAACACAGTGCGGAAGCGTTTTCAATCATATACTGTTTTGTCAGAGTATTGGAATGCAAGAGGTGAGAAATCCTTTCCTGGGAGGGTATTTGAGGTTTAGAAAAATTGGTATGTGGGAGGGAGCACTTCTAGCTAAGTTACTTGAATGACCCTTTCTAAAGTGACACATGAGAAACAGAAGAAACTTCGCTTTCACAAGCTTATTGGCGATTTCTGTCCGAGTGCTGTGCGATGCTGCTTTTCTATGAATCTGTCGCAGGAGGTCATCTCAAACTTGTGCCAAGAGCTCTAAATGCCATTCTAATGCGATGCTAATATTCTTTAGGGTACGTAATGTAATAAAACGGGGAAACAGACAGATTAAGGGCATTAACATAGTGATTTAATAACTTCCATTTAAAATAAAACCAGCATGTGRCTTGTATTACTGTTAGACTTTTTAATTATAAACCTGCTGTGCCTCCAAATTTTTATGCATTTCCTCATTCATAAGTGCATTTCTTATTGTTGCAAGCTTTTTGGTTATCACTGTAATCCAGTGGTGTCTGGAGGCTAGAGTCCCAATGTATAGCAGGTACCATGCAAGCATCTTGGACCCTGGAAGGTGTGCACAGTTCAGTTGGTTTATTTATATTAATCTAATCTTTAGGTATCTAATGTAGGTGCCATGGTTCATCCTTACGAGATGTTGATTTTCCCATACTGGCAATTTGGAGATTTTAGGCTCCTAAAATTCATCCTCCAGTACATGCCTAAGTGGRTGTATAATGACAATACACTCCTCTGTATGAACTAACACTTGAGCAAGGGAAATGTTTTGTGGAGTTCTCATACATCAGCAAAGACAAATTACAATTTTAGCAGCTGTAGTACCCTTGCAAGGCATGGTGATGGACAGACTGTAGTTCTTGAGCTCCTGCCATTCTGTGTTGGGACACTGAGAATGGAGGGAATACAGGCATTTTAAAAAGAAGTTTTCTTAAGGCTTAGAGTGTGACTTGCAGGAGCCCAATAAAGTAGTTTCAGATTAACGTAGTATATTAAAAAAAAAAAAAAAAGTTACATAAAGATATTGCAATCACAGGTGTCAGAACACCACTGTGAATAATATCCRTTGACTCACTCATTTTAATAGACACTCTCCTTACTGTTTTTAAGTTCAGACCTGCTACAGTTCTCTTCCTTTTTCCTCCCAAATGTCTGTGCCCTTAGTTGAAGGAACAGATACACAAAATCACTCCTAAAGTTGAAGTAACAATAATAAAACAGTTTAAAGGAATTGTTTTTGTTTTAACAATGTCTCAGATCCTAATTTGCCCTTGGATAAAGCTCTCAGTCTGAGGGAGAGGAGGGGAGTGCTAGATATTTTTATTTCTCACTGACAGGAAAGCATGCTGGTTAAGCAAAACCCACTGGACACTAGAGGTTGTCTTGCGAAGCTGCTTGTTGCTATCTTGCCTCTTTTCAGGTTCCCGCTGTATTTAATAGGACACAGGAAACCGGAGGCACTGTCACTTAAAAATGTTTTTTTCCAGGGTGTTGCAACTTAATCTGTGTTGTGTGTATGTTTGACACCTGTGCTGTAAGTTGTTGACTCCCAGTTTATCATGTGTCGTAGGATCTGCAGCAAACACAGAAATAACTCTTTGATGCTTACTGCTGTCTCCCAAGAGTTTGGGGAACTTGTAACTTCTTTTGGTTGATGTTTGAGGAATGAGTGCATTATCAGTTGCTGTTATCAGTGCCTTTTCTGTGCTCCACAGCCTCTGCAGTCGTTGTCCCTCGCAGATTCCAAGCTGAAGACTGAGGTCACCATCATTATTAATGCCTTGGGCAGCAATACTTCTCTTACAAAAGTGGATATTAGTGGAAATGCCATGGGAGATATGGGAGCAAAGATGCTGGCAAAAGCCCTACAGATAAACACCAAGCTCAGGTAAGGGAAATGTATTTGCAGTAGAAGATAGAACGGCTTAATAATACTGAAGTTGTTGGCTTATTCTCAAGTTGTTTCTCTTCAGAACCCTTCTAGGTACAGCTACTTTATAGTGTCTCCATTTAGAAAGATTCTCATCCTTTTTTCTTAAAAAAACCAAACAAACAAGAGAAGGAAATTGTCTCTGCAAAAACATTTCCATAACTGAAACTGGAAAAAATTACATTTTCTAAATTTAAACAGAAAGACCTCTTGTTGGAACAAGAGCGCTCTAAATTTCCTAGAATCACAGAAAAAAAAATTACCTTGTTATAGAGCTCTGGATGTCATCTAATCCAATGTCCTTCTCAAAGCAGGGCCAACTTTAAAGCTATACAAGGTTGCTCAGGGCCTTGTCCAGGCAGGTTTTGAAGATCTCCAAGTATAGGGATTCCAAAGAGTCTCTGGGAACCCTGTTCCAGTGCTTAGCCACTCTCTTCTGCTCTCTCTTTTCTACTGGAGGCCTTCCCTGCAGAGAAAATTCTGGTACTTGGGTGGGAAACTAAAGTAAATTATTCTTTGTCTTCTGGAGTATCAGTTTGTAGGAAAACTAAGAGCATGTGGAATTCAGAATGGGTAGCAGCATGGACCACCCCTCCTTCCCCTCTCTTGTGCCTACAGTGCTGATGGACCTTGGCATCTCTTCTCTGCAACTTCATCTGCCCGACAACTTCACTGCTTTTTAACATGTCTAGCACTGATGACTTGAGAGTATCACTTTTTTCCTATCCAGAATGTGATTAGCAAACAGTAAAACCTTCAATCAGCGTGAATCTGGATGGGGACCTCTAAATATGTCACCATCATCAGGAAAGCTAATCCTCACTCCTCCTCTTGTCAGACTGTGCAGATGAACCTTCCCCAGTGTATTGTCTGTGTAAAGAGACCACTTTGTGCTTGGTCTCCAAGCATTTGTTCCCTGGGGGATAAGAAATTCCCCAGAACAGTCCTGGCCATTTTGTTCAGAAGCAGGGATCCTGGTCTTTGTGTTTCTATGCCCAAACTGAATATTGAAAATGTCAAGAAAACACTGGAGAGGTGGCTTAGGTTTATTGAAAGTATTAACCTGAAATGACCACAGTACCTGAAGAAATAAAGCCTTGACGGCTTTCAGGATGGCAGACTGAAATGTTCCACAGTACACTGAATGTCACAGTTGACATCATGTCACCACAGTCTGTGGTGTGATTACAAACTGAATAATGCAATAGTAACTGGCTCTGCTTAAAATGTTATAAAATCACATCCAGGTAGAAACATAAACATACTTTCCAATGACAAAAATATCCAAGATTTGACCCTAAGCATGTCTGATCTTTGCAGGGTGGGTGTAGAATCTCTCTTCCTCTCTTCCTTACCTCCATCTAAAAAACAAAGGTATAATTCTGCAACAGCAGAGGGGTGTCAATACCTGTGAAACCCTGCCATCTATCTTTTTTTTTTTTCTTTTAACACCAGAAATCTTTGGTTTTGTGCCTATTTTTTAATAACAGCTACAACTAGTGCTCTTGCACAAGCAAGATTTATCAGCTTGACTGTCTCTTCTGACTACTAATGAGATCTTTGAACATGTGTTCGCAAATTGCCAGGCAGTCTGCTTGAGTGGTCTAAGTTGGGGGAGGAGGGGGAAGGCTTGATCACTCTTATCAAAAGAGCTGCAATTTATGCATCTGACCTAACGGCTTATACTGGCAGCTAGTTATGTTGCATGTGGAATCACAGGAACTGTGTGATGAGCTAGTACAGGATTGAATATACAATAGCCTGCAAATTTTGACCACCAATCAGCATGATTTTTTTAAATACCTTTTTCTATAACTGTGGCCATATAGCCTATGTAGAACAGAGGTTGATCACTTACTGCAATTTTCTTGTTTTTCAGTGTGGGCTTGCAAAGCAGACATTTGAACTTTATTTTTGATGCTATTCCTGGAAAAAGCTGGAATTTTATCTCCAAATCTTTCTATTAACTGTATTTTAGAAAAGTTACGTTTTTATGTTAATGATGGAAAATATAGTACAGAGTCCCCTTTAAAGAAAGGGAAACTGAATTTTGTGGTATCTTTGTCCCTAACTTCTGTCATTTCAAGGTTTTAGCATATAACTAAAGACAGGGTTTTAAAATGTTGCCTTCCATTATACAATTTTGAACATACAGTGCTGTGTTACTTCAATATGCAAAGTTTCAATATAGATTTTTTTGGTGGTTCTCGTTTAACTTTTTTTTTTCCCTTTCTTCTCCCCGCCATCTCTCAGAACTGTAATATGGGACAAGAATAACATCACTGCGCAGGGCTTCCAGGACATAGCTGTGGCACTGGAAAAGTAAGTTCTCCAGCAACTGAATGACTGATGAAGAGGCCAAAGACTTAGATCCTGAATGATCTGAGCAGCTGCAGTTCTCACTGTAGTCAATATGATTTGAAGATGCTGAGTGCTCTCAATTTTAAGCATCAGGGTGCTTAATGTAAAGGAAAATGTATGACTTCACATCCTTCAMAAGGATAGGAAAAGGCTCTGTGTCTCTTCATCCATACTCTGCTATCAGCATTAAGGCCATTGAGTTCTGCTGTTAGCATGAAAATTCAGAATTTGAGAATATTTTCCCTTTTCTTCATTCTCTTGTGTTGATAGCATGCAGAAATTCTATTCTAGTCAGTGAATGAAGCTGTATATAACAGAAAATTACTGAAGCATGCCTTTGTGGTCTGCCTTGTTTTTTCTTTCCCCCAGCAAGTTGAAACTAATAGTGATGATCTCAGGAACTGCAGTTGTTCATTGTAATCGCTGTGGTCTGGGTCATTTTGCTTCCCTGAGCTTACTCAGTTGCAGCCGTTACCAGTGATAGATGCTAAATGACTTTCATCTCTCTCCATCTCCATCACATTTCTTTATATGTTATTGTTACTTTTCGCAAGAGGGAAAAATTACAGATTTAAATTAAGCAGCAGTTGCAGTTGTTTCATGTCATTAAATCCCTCAGAGATGAACAAAGGCTCTCTTTAGAAGGTGAAGGTAACATACAATTGCTAGTTTCTAGACAAGATGTCTTGCAAAACTGTATAACTATTTAGGGGAGCATCTTAACCCTTGGAGGGGTCATGAAGCTAGAGCTTATAAAGTTACTTGTTTTATGAAACTGTTGTAGTTTATATACTTGGTTTCAAAATGAATTCAGTTGCACTGATGGGGGAAATTATATAAATGATGTATAATTAAGCAAATCATCTTGGAGTGATTCCATTGATAGTAGTGAATAATAATTTGCAAAGGTTATTTGTCAGCTTGAAGACATTTCTCTTTTAGAGAGCAATAGCATGTACATTTATGAGAAAGTCTGGTAGAAAAGAAAATACGCTTATTTTCTGGTTAGCATCAACTTTACTTTTCTGTTCTGAAGTGCTTGGATAAGTAAATAGAAAGGAGAGGGAAACCCTAAGGCAAAAAGCAAATCATCTAAGCAGAAAAAAAAAAAGAAATGCTACAGATAATTGTGTGACATTGCACTTTGTTGAGGTGACATCTCATTTATTTAGCTTGGAAGCTGAGGTCATTTTATGTCTCCTCTAACATTTTAAAATTGTTAAAGCCATTGATAATATCACAAACAAAGCCACAAGCAACAAAGGTTTAAACTTGCAAGAGACGGTCTGTCAATATTGGCTGAAAACAATTAGCCTTTAAACAATCCATCTCGAAGACATGTTGAGAACATCTTGCACCATACATTTCCTAAAAATACATGAAGCCATCAATATTCTGTAGGAAAGAATTGTTGCTCAAAATGGAATGAAATATACTGAAGATGCTTGGGGGTATGTGTGTTGTGTGTGTTGTTTTGATTTTGTTTTTTAGAAAAATAGTCATATAGTAAACCACAAAAAAGAAGAAAGCTAGGCTTTCGTAGTAAGATAAGGAGGCTGAGGAAAATGGGGAGGGATTGTAACAGACTTTAAAACAGGCTGAAGTAATCTGAAGATTGACAATTTCAATTGAGTCAACTCCATCATATCACAGCAGATGGACAAAGCTACGGAAATACTTTGCAAACAAATAAGTAAAATGCAGGGAGCAATTGTTTGCATAAAGCAATGTGGAGATGCTACACTTGTTTTGTCAGCTTTTATTAAAAATTTAGCAAGTGTCTTCAAATTGTTGTAAACACAAGAAGTTATTACATAGTAAATTTTTAAAACTTAGTCTCTTAGTCACTATCTATCTGTTACATTTAGACTTAGCTCTGATAGAATTGCCAGCAGGCACTGACACTCCCTGTTCTGTTTTGATATAGGAAAAAGTAATCCAACCTTGTGCGCAAAGGTACAGAGGACAACTAGGCCTTTAATTGACAGCCACTGGGCATTGGCCACTTAACTGCATTTTTTGCATTTCAAAATCTCCACCTCTATCTAGTGGCAAAGAATTAGCAGCAAAAAGGAGCATGCATGCCTCCAGTTAGTCCACTTACAAATGTGAAAAATACATTCTTAGTACCTTCCACGGAAAAGCTAGATGCATCTTATTTCTCCCTTCTAATTTATTCTTCATAAAGAGATATAGTAATTAGGTTAACTTTTACTATTAAAAAATATTTTCTCTTATTTTTCTTTAGGAATTATACTTTGAGATTCATGCCTATACCGATGAATGATGCTTCCCAAGCACTCAAAACAAACCCTGAGAAAACAGAAGAGGCACTGCAAAAGGTATTGCGTATACCACCAACGTACAGAAATAAACCCACTAAAAATTAAGTAATAATTTTAAGTGGCTCTGATTTCATGCTTGGCCGAGTAAGAATTCTAGGCTAGATTCATTGAATGTTTGATTTGCATGGACATATACATGGTAATCAAGTGCTGCAAGAGCATGTAAGGCTTTTTATTCCAAAGAATGGTTGGAGTGAAGGGTGATGGAATGCAACGGTGTAGTATCAAAAAGTCATAACTAAGTAAGTGCAAGCTAGACCTTGTGCTGCTTTATGCATAACTATGGAAAGGAGAGTTAGAAACTGGCACGTTTGTTACGTATGTGCTTGTGTGTATGTCCATGTGYGTAGAATTATTGGTATGCGTTTTTTATTTTGGCATAAAAAGTGCATTCAGCGCTGTACAAGACAAAGGATGCTCTTTAATTTGGGGGAGGATAAAAACATCTACTGTGTTTTATATTGCACATATAAAATTCACACACTATGTTGCCCTAAATAAACAACTGCACCAACATGTTCTTTTGGATGAAGAGGTGTTGACAGTATCTGTAGCTGTTCCACTTGCATGAGTTATAAAACTCCCAGCTGAGTTTTCATATAGTAAATCTTGCAAGCTCTAAATGAGCCTCCTGCTCAATCAGAAAGTATACAGTTCATATCTCTTTAAGGAGTAGTTTTCCTTCAGCCAGGGTAAGGTCATAAAACCCTTATAAATAGCTCTTACAGATAACTGTGATTAAAAAGCAAATGTCTATGATCCTTATTAGTAAAGAAATTTTCAGTAAAGTGATTCTCACAGGGAAAAGTGCTGGTAGTTAGTGCCTTTTTCTTTGATGCATGAAAATGATCTAAATTCTGCTTTAAAAAATCTGAATCATGGGGGATGGACATATTTCTTACATCTCGTTTAATATAATTGTAGATAGTTTCATATCTAGAATGATAGATGCATCTCTGAAAAAAATACCGTGAAGCTTCTGGCCATGGGGATTTAAATTCGATGTGTTAATTAGGCATTATGTACAAAGAGCATTTTCTTTTATTTATTTCAAAGTTGCTAAAACTGTTTGGCCCTGAGTTTGTTTTAACATATGTGGTTCAGGCTTTCTTTACACAACCCGAGGAAGTTCTCTCCAAAAAAAGGTAACAGTCTCTGGAGCGGTGCTGTGAATGCAGCTAATTCCATGCACGCAGGAACACCTGCCCGCACGGACTGAGCTGTTGTGCCCAATGCAGGGACACCTGAACTGACTGACATCTCGGGAGGGTCCGTAAGCTTCAGCACACCACAGCTTGAGTACAGTGAGAGTGCTCCTGGCCCTGGTCCAGCATCAGATGGACATAGCTAACCTCCTGAGTTCCGTTATCTTTGCGGCACGCTTTACTTACAGTGTGGGCAAAACCCTGCATTACTGTGGGGCATGGTCAGGCTGTTCTTGCTGCTGATGCAGGTTTAGAGGTGACCATCAGTCCCTATTAGTCTCTGCTTCACAACCTGCTGGCCATTCCACCCATCCTTTTCCCCTCTCTTCCTTTCAGACCAGATCTGTCACCTTTTGATGAACCTTAAACAGTTTACTAGCAGGGTTTTTTGACTTGACTAAGTTTGATAGAGCCAGGTTAGGGGGTTACTCTATGTGCCATTAAGCTGGCTGATGGTAGGTGTTTACTGCTGGTGACAGTTGTGGTGGGCTGTGACCAGCAGCTGTGGGTAGGAATCACTTGTCTTTGAAGAGCACATATGTACTGCTTAGCCATAAGTAACTTTTGAACTGAGGCTCCTGTATCAGTTAGGCACTTGTAGATATTTTATCTTCTCTCCAGATCATACTGCTATTTAAATCTGTGTCTTTGCAGCAGGCTGAATGCATCTAAAAGAAATGAATCGACTATCTTGTGTCATCATGGTCTCTACGACAACACTTTATGGATAGAGTCCCTTCAAATATTTCTCAAACCTGGATCTACTCCTTTGTCAGCTTAACTTACTAAATTGTTCAAAATAGAAGACTAATTCAGAAAACACACTGGCAAAAGCACAGTGTTTAATGAGATTTCACTAGTCTGTGAGTGAATGAATATTTGCCAATGTGGTTATTAAGCATTGAGACACACAGAATAAGGTTTGCAGATAACAAACAAATACTTAGGCAGTTTTTCCTGTCAGTCCCCATTTCTGATACGGCAGCAAAATTGAAAGCAAATTGCAATGTGGAGAGTCAAACCAGTTTCCTAATCTGGCTTTGTTTTTTAGATAGAAAACTACTTGCTTCGTAATCACGAGACCAGAAAGTACCTACAGGAGCAAGCATACCGGCTGCAGCAAGGCATTGTCACTAGTACCACTCAGCAGGTGAGAACTTGTTCCTTACTGGTACTTCTCGGTGTCTAAAACCTGCCTGGGAACAGAGTTCTCTCTCGTTTTGTCAGAGTAGCTTAAAGCAAGATGTGCCTCGTGGGTGATACTTCGTTTCCCAAGAAATAATAATTATCAGTGATAATATTTTTGGAAGGAAAAAAAGCTTTTGTGAGAGGGAGGTCTTATGTATAGTAGTACTGTGTAGAGAAAGACCTGAGCTATTTCTGAGTGAACTGCTGTGGGAACCCGGAACAGTTTAGTTTATTCGTGCTCAGGAGTCTGACTTTTCAGCAGGCTCTCATCAGTGTGACAAGCATCATCATAAGGCTGTGCCAATTCTGGTGTTTGAGTCAGTTCCAGTCTCTCTGCCTACACTGAGCAACCATGTAAACATGCCCTTAGGTACCACCAGAGCAAATAGCCTTAGAGAGTAAGTCATCATTTACCTTACACCTTCAGAACTGTGGATATCATGGGAAGCTTTACTTAGAGAGAGGGAGCAAAGGAAGGTAGAAGTCTTCCGTGCTCTTTATAGTCTGGACAGCTGAAAAGGCTTCCTGTCTAACACAGCCCAAAATATTGCTTGAAGCTGCGAAGCTTTTGTGTTTTGTCAACCATTACCAGGTTTCCTAAATGCCACATGTTGTTCTGTTTTTTTTTTCTTTTCTCTTGAGAGGACTACAAGCATTTGCTGTGGTAGCTTACCATTCTCTCTGTTCTAGTGCATTTCTTGCCAGTACCCCTCAGGGCTGTTTTCAGCTCTAGTACACCACTGAAGCAAGGTGGTGTAAGCAGAATAAAACTTGTCATGGCCTTTGTTTTAAATTTACTTCCATGTTTGTTTGCACAAGTTGTGTTCTCATGCAAATGGGAGACTCCAGCAAACAGGAGAGGAATATCTGTTTTGCTCTTCAGCTAAGTCAATGAAATTTCTCTCTGTTCTCTGCTTTTTTTTTTTTTTTTTTTTTTTTTGGCGAATCTTAATTCAAAGTGGCCTTTTTCTACCTGTGTTATTAAAATTTAATTGGATGGAGTTTTATTTATTCAACCTGAAATTATACTCTAACCTCTTGACAGAGAAAATGGTATGTGGAGATGTACTGACACTAAAAACTGCAAGAGCAGCRTCACTTTATTTTATTTTAGTAATTTATCTGTTCCAATGCCACCTTTTTTTCCCAAGTTAATAATCTCCATATGAATTAAGTTTAGATCTTTTTATAGCTTGGTGGTTTTAGTAGTGCTTTTCTCCAACAACCACACACACATCAGGTTTCAGTAAATGTAATTTATTGTTATTTTGAAAGTAGAGTAAAATTACTCATTTCTACATTAAATTGTATACAATAAGGGTGGATTTTAAAAACAGTTTTAAAAGAGAGCTGGAAAAGATTCTCTAGTATGGTGGAATTGCATTATTATTCCCAGAGGGTTTTGTTTTGTTTTAAGTCCAGATGTCCCAATGAGACTTTCCACTGTCTAATAATTAATTAGCTTTTTGTACTTATACAAAAAAATACCCAAAACCCTTTGAAGAGGAAGAGTCATGTGGAGCAGAAAAAGAGCATGCTGTGAAATTACTTCAGTTCTCGTTGCTAATGATATAAGATGCTGGAACTCTAGACTTTATATGATGATGACACGTGCACTCAGATGTTGCTGCAAAATGTCAAATAGCCAGTTCTAATGCATGCTATGTGGGCTGATAAAGACTTCTAAGTATTATATCTCCCTACCCCATATATCTTAATCAAAACTGACTATATGTCAGGCATTCTTATTGGTTTAACTTGTTAAGGATACAGATATAGCACCTGCCCTGTATTTGCAGCATGTTGAATGAATTGTGTTGCAGTTAGAGATTAAGTTCAATTTATCCCACTGTGAAAGGTCTGATGGAAACTTCTGCTTTGGTAGTTATAGTTCCCTTGCAACTAGGAATATTTACATTTTGAGAGAATACCCCAGAAGCCTGCGCAATTGCATTTTGCTTAGCAGGAGAAATCTCTGTTGGTGTTTGTTGAATGGATAGTGACAGAGCTTTCTTTTACTGTCTGAACTTCTTAACAATTCAGGGACCTTCGGAGCTAAGTGTTAGAAGGTCATTTTCAGCATTAAACTTGCTCCAAAAAACAGAACAACACTTGAACTGGATAACTTGTTGGTTATTTGCACTTATCCTGGAGGTAACTGTGGGGGAAATATTACAAAGCATTTATTTTTTTAACGGTAAAGTTTTATTTATTTTTCAATGTTTAGGTGTGTCTTTATGAGATATAATGCTTTCCTTCAGTAGCATTGATATACCTCCAAGCTCTGATCATGCATTTCCAGATTGTTACATTATCACTACAAATCCCATCGTGCTACTATTGATTTGCTACCTGGATTGAATTCAGTTTGCGTTTGGCCAACATTCTGGTGTTTTATCTTTTCTATTTCTTTTGTTCAAGTAGATGATTGACAGAATATGTGTAAAAGTGCAAGATCATCTCAACTCTTTAAGAAACTGTGGTGTGGATGCTGTACAGGAAGATGTCAAATCTGCAGAACGGCTTATGCGGGATGCTAAGAACTCCAAAACAGTAAGCCTTTCCCAGCATACTGGTAATACTGAGAGCAGTTCAGTGTTTGCTTGCAGCTTTTCTCTTTTTGGGGAGTTAAAATAACGATGTGTCACAAAAGAGTATTTTCTTCAGATGATCAGCTGTAGGTAGTATTTAAAGTGACAAAATAATTCTAATTTATAAAGACTTTGATTTAGCAGAGAGATTTCCTCCTATTTGTCCGGATTTGAAGACAGGTAGTGATGAGCCTACTTTCCAAAGATACTCTTCCTGTCTTACAGCTCTTACCAAATCTGTATCACCTTGGTGGAGCTTCTTGGGCAGGAGCGAATGGTTCACTCTCCAATCCAATCCAAGAGACACTTGAATCCATGGCTGGAGAAGTCACAAGGGTCGTGGATGAGCAACTTAAGGTCTGTGGATAGATATGTTACCATCTCTCACATGCAGAAATAACTAAATCTGAGATCTTCTGTTGCTAAATGCAAATGTGCACACTTTTTTGTTTGGTTGTTTTTTTTACTTCTCAGTATATTTGTACGTAAGCTATCTTTTCATTATTAGTTTCTTATAACTTTGTGCCTTATTATCYGGATACTTGCCCGGTTGGAATGAAAAAAATTGCTTTAGTGTTTGCAGTGGGCAGAAGGAGCATATACTGTTTATTATCATGTTATTTTATCTTCTAGAAGGGGAAGACTTATCAATTGCTCCTTAGGCCCCTAAAAAAGGAATCTCTCAAGCATCCTAAAAAGTCTCATGCCGTGGAGAAAAGTACTCACTAGTTAAGGTATCCCACTGAAGTGAAAGCTGCTTTTCTGTAGACTCCATTGCAGAATTTTTTTCCCAAGTGACCACTTCTCAACCTGGTGCGGAATTTCCACTTTAACTGTTTGGTTTGGATAACTTGTATGTATTGAGAGTGCCCCAACTACAGGCAGCTTTACAGGAAATCTTTTCACAAGTTGTCTGTCAAACCTCGGTTCTTGAAATATAGACGTCATTGATCTGTAAATATTCTCACCGTGTGTTCAGCCAGCTCTTGCTCAGAAACTTCTACCTCCAATTATGTTAGATCTTACTGTACAATAAACAAGGAAGATTCATCCATGCAGCATGTGCAAAGGTATCAGTCCAGGAAGAAGTCAAGGTGGGGAAACTTTAGCAACTGTTGGGATCTGTATGGAAGCTGATGAATTTAAGAATATGGTTCTGAGGCAATTCAGATCAACTTAAGTTTATGACTAAGCTACCTTGCCTGTGTTTTGCTATATTTAAACTTATCAAAGAATCTGAAAGTGAAAGTTGAACTTTCAGTTGAAACCACATGAAAATGCTTCAGTCAGTGGGAATATAATGAAGAACAATAATAATACCACATTACTGATTACTTTTTTGAAATTAAAAAGTTAATGAGGAGGAAAATGGTGCTGAATTTTCAGTATTTTCCTCCCTTTCCCCATTATATGAAATAAGGTGAAGATTCTTTATCACTTTTTCAATTTCTGCAGACATGAAAGTGATTTATCCACAAGATTCTTCCCAGTGGAGCTTCTAGGCTATTATTGCAACTGGAATAGTCAGGTCAGCCCTTCGTGCAGGGCTCATGCACTTAAGTAAGTCCTGTGCATTTTGGAGAGTCTTATAGAAGGGGGGGGGGGGGGGAGGGAAGAAAAGCCTCTTCAGCATTTGGAATGTTATTTATAGTTCCTGGCATAAGATTGAGATAATGGGTCTTCCATTTATGCTTTTCTACATTTACAGCAAAAGCACTTTAGCTCAAACATTCTAACTTTTACATTTACTTTTGATTTGTGTGGCGTTAAAGTTTAAGTGCCTTACAAGAAACTATAAAGTCGTTAATGCTCTTTGTATATTGTAACACTCATTTTTATTAATTTTACACTCAAGGCTGAAAGGTTTTCCTTTAAGTTCTATGGTGTTGCACTTTGCATGGAGGAGAAAATGTTGAACATGGATTAGGATTTTTTTCTTCCAGTTTAAGTCAATTCAAAACATCACAAACAATAAACTGCATATGAAGATAGATAAGGGAGCTCACATAAGTACAGTTCTTTTTGTAGTTGTTGGGGGAAAAACATCCTATGTGCTGTAAGTGGAATTTTGATTTTTAGCTTCCACAGCAACCAGAGCCTGATTCTAGAAAGCGGTGTTTAGAAATTGGGTAAAGTCAATGAACGCTCTTCAGGCAAATACGAGATTTTTTTTTTTTTTTTAACCTCAAAGAAGGGAAGCGGGGGAAGGAAGAAGTTAGAATAAGGAAAAGAAACATCTTGAAGTGAGTTGAGTTGGCCGAAGGAGAAATTCTAGCAGGGCCCTTGCATTTCTCYTCTCCTGCTGGTGTCACTGTGGACACACAGAACCCAGAGATGCTTTATTTGGTCAGCAAAGGCCCAAGGGAAAATCGTAGGCAAGACAAATCGTGCAAGAGAAGATTGTTTTGTAAGGACAGGAGTGCTTGACCTATTCCTCCTAAATTCCGTACTAGTGCAAAGGGTTTGTTGGCTCCATCACCTGTTCCATTTTTTCTTTAGATATCATCATTCTCCAGTCCTTTTACTCACTGTATCTTTCTCCTGAATGTTAAGAGTCATTAATTGCGGGCAGGACTTCGTTCTCTTCTTTCTTCATGCCTGTTGACTGGCACTTGTGGCCTTGTGACTGAAATGTTTGCCCCTCCACAGTCAATATTGGTAGCTATGAGTTTCCATCACTGAAAGTTTTTGGGATGGAAGTAGGGGGAGGGGAAAGGTTTCTGTAGATACAATAATAGTCATGTGAAATCAACAGTTGAAATCAACCACTGAAGAAATTATGTTCAGTTGTGCACTTAAAGAAGAGATCCAAAGTCTATTTAACTTGTAAATTGCACATTCTCTGAGTATTTTGAGTAAAAATTAATTTTGAATTTTCAGGTACGGTCTTTAGTCTTTCCTCCTACTTCCCACTGACACCTTCATGCAGCATTTCTTCACATGATCCATTTTGAAAGACCATGCTTAGATTGTAATTCAACATAGCAAGTCTTTATAACTTTTATGATTGTGATCCATCGGTAACTCTTGGGAGGCTGAGTGTGATTTTTCAAGATGGACTACGCAGTTGCACCAGTGAATAAATGCCATGGTTAAAAATGGATGTGTCAGAAATTCTCATTAGTAGTTTACCTGGCTCAATTGTCTCCACCATTGAAGTTCTTCATCCTCCACGTGGATATGGCCGCAGGATCTTGAAAGGCTCTTCATTAGTGTTACRGCCCCAGAATCTGCTTGGGGATTGAAGGAGGGAGTGCAGGAGGAGTCCTTAAAGTGCAGAGAGCTTGGGAACCCAGAAACAAGCTCCATATTAGCTATAATGGCAATTGTCCCTTATACCTGTAAATCAAATGTTGTAAAGATCAGACTTCCCTGTACGCTGTGGCTGCTCCATGCTGCTGTGTTGTCCTCATGAATCTGCACTTAAAAATCAGTCAACTAAGAGCTACAGACTGAAAGATGGTGCTTTGAATCATTAAAATTATTATGCAGTAATGGTGGTTTTGTTTCTTACTCCGTATCTACATATGAAAATTGCCAGTTATGGTAGGGCTATGCAAAGAGAAAAAAGCTCTGATAAGATGGAGTTCAGCCTGAGGTCGCTTACCTGTGGAGTGAGATTTAGAAGAAAAAGGAAATCGGTAGAGTTTTCAAGGGGTGCAGTTCATTATTTTTGTACAGTTTAGAAGCACCTAGGTTAGAGCTAGGCTTACCTAGCATACCATTCCAATGAAACTATGATTTTGTTTCTTTTTTCATTTGTAAGTACCTTTTTCTGTTTGGTTATCAACCTTCAGTTTAGTCTAGAGACGACTTGGCCCATTTCAGTGAACTGGGCTCTGTCATGTTCCTCTCTTCTTTCCACCTTCCTTTGGATTTTAAAAAAACTGCTCAAAAGCTGCACGTGACATGGCATATGTTGAAAAATCTTATGTCTTCTAATAGTTGCTGCTTGCCCCACTTGTTTAGAGGATTCAAAGTTGGGGGAAATGGGTCTTGCACGTACACTGAAGCGTGAACCAAGGGCAGTGCCTTTACCCTGCCGCTTTGGAAGCACCGTAGCCCAAGGAGACCCCACGGTCATTGGAGTGCRGCAGTGTGACAGCTTCAGCGTGCAGAGGGACCAGCTGCTGCAGAGAACCATCATCTTACTGATCTTTTCTAAGTAGCACTTCATGCTGGGAATGGATGCAGAGAGTTTGTTTTCAAATCCTGTGCTGATGAGGCTTGACCTCTTGCAATCTCTGAAACAAGTTATTTGATGGGAAATTAATTGATGGTGGAACAGCCTTCTGAAGATACCCAAAGTAGATTTCCTGAGTTGCTGGGACTGGAGATGGAGTAAGGTGGATATAGGAGAGACTTTGAACAAAGAACAATTTCCAGTCTTGTCAGAAAATACTGCTTTGTGTTTATGAATAAATCTGTTTTACTGTACAGAGGCTACATATCAGCATGTAGATAAAACAGTATGAATTTAAAATTTAGTTTTCCAGATGACCAGCTGATTGTTTTATACCTATAAGTGTAAAACCTGTGGGTTTATATCTATATACCTATAGGTAGGACCTGTGGTTCTACCTAACCTTTTTGGATACGAAAATTGAAAGCAATTAGAGGAAAGATGTTTCAGTGATATAGGGCATTAGCAGTGTTTCTGTCTCATCCTGATCCCTATGTGTGTACATTACAGCTTTCCTGCACTTTTCGTGACACAAGTGAATGATTATGGGAGGGATTGTAAGCCCTCACCTGCGCCTGTAGTTGAGGGCTTTTTAGCCTTCCAGTCAGAGCTGGGGTGTGGAAAAGAAACCAGTAGGTGGATAAAACAGGATTTAAACCAGAATTACCTTTTCTCACAGGCACAGATAGGAGATAAATCTAATGCAATTCAAAGGGGCTTCATAACATAACTTCATAGCATTGAGGTGTATATGAAAGATTTTTCTAAGAGAAAGTCTAAGAGGGAAGAAGTTGACATTATACCATCAGCAGAGGAGACCTTATTTTAAGAAGAAGAAAGTTGAGAGCGTTGGGGGGTTACACATGGTCCTGTTTCTGGAGCGTGCATGGTTTTCTTCTGTCCTGGCTTGGGGGTTTGATCAGTCATTAAAAAAGAATAAAAATTGTTGACTGCACCTAAGGTACATTGTGGACTTCCATGTATGTAAATGAGATCCATATATTAAAGGTTTTGTATGCCCACTGCAAATCATACTTGTAGCTACTTCTTAATATTTGGCTAGTATATTCCAGCCCTGTACAGCATGCCAAGTTCTCATGAGTCTCCTTTCTTCATATACTCATGCCTCTTACAAATTGGCAGGTTGAGCATTGATGAAAATTGCTGATGCAGGGCACAGTTTAGAGCGAAGGCAGCTGCAGCAGAGCATCCACTGCTTCTGCAGCATGCAGAGGCAGCAGTGGTGGGTGCACAAGGGAAGCTAATTTATTGTTCTGACAGTAAAACACACAGAGATGTAAATGTTTCATATTTGAAAAGGCAAACAAGTACAGTTGTGGGTCGTTTTCAAAACAAGTATGTTGTTCCTCCTTAGCTTTATTTTGTAAAATGCCTTTTATATTGCAGCTAGATTGCAAAATGGATTGGAAATTAGGAGGAAAAATTGTGAAAATTACGAGTCTAAAAGTGTCGTAGTGCTATGCACCAGAATAATGCTGTGATCTTCCAGCTAATGAAAATCTCAATACCTGATGTTAGCTTTTGCTTACTGTGCTGCAGACGCTCCTTGAGTCTATGGTGGATGCAGCGGAAAACCTTTGCCCAAATGTAATGAAGAAGGCTCGCATCCGTGAAGACCTCATTGAGGCTAGTACTGAGAAGATTTCCATCCCACGCACTTTTGTGAAAAACGTCCTCTTGGAGCAATCTGGAATTGATATCCTCAATAAAATTAGGTACTTTAAAAGACTAATCTAACAAAATTGGTTATAGAATTTGGATTTTGGGTTGCATGTATGTGTGTTTGTGTAATAGAGGATTTTTGGAATGCTTTTGTGACTCACAAGGAACTATATTAAGGCATTCAAAGAGCAGGAAATTGTCCTACAGGTCTGGTGAACTTAGTTCAGGAGATTCAAAAATATTTGGAATCTCCAGGGATGTTAACTTGGTCATTAATGCATGTGCTTCTGTTTTATTTAGTAAGAGTTTTGGTTTATGGTACACAAATAACATTTTCATGACTGATACRTA
The DNA here is from genome assembly GCA_035582835.1 of Phoebastria nigripes. NCBI lineage: Eukaryota > Metazoa > Chordata > Aves > Procellariiformes > Diomedeidae > Phoebastria > Phoebastria nigripes. The sequence goes on along the minus strand of JAYKAV010000178.1, from coordinate 2,113,408 downwards.
TTTTTAAACCTATTTATGTTCTCGGATAACACTGAATTACTGTAATAGAAGGAAATTGCACTTACTTGCTTTGAGAGTTAACAGTGCTTTGTCTGTTGCTGCATTTGGTCTTGTCTTGTAGCTGTAGCAATCACTTTAAAACTTTTTGTTTGTGTGGGAGTTGTGCACAGCAGACAGACATACTTAAGAAATGGAAACTTGGATATTCAAACCACAAACCTGGAGCAGAAACAGTTACCCTAAACAACTCTTAGTTCGCTCTCTAAAAAAAGGGCAAAAAAAGAGGCTTTTACCTGACTTTTTACTGCATCTTTTTTTTCATATTAAATATATACCAGAGAATATATTTGTGCAGTATAATGTGGTTGACCTGTGCTTAAACCTTTGCAGTTGCTGTCATTTGGCTAAGGAATCCTTTCTGCTTGATGGAAAAGCATGTCATTTTGCATTGTGGTGATAATATCTTTGTAGAAGAAGAAAACAGTAAGACTTAGAAATTAGTTTTGCAGAGTGCAGAAAAATTGGCAGGAAAAAGTGTTAAAGACTTTAGCTATGCCTTCAGAGTGTTTAAAGTGGTTCAGGGAGTGACTTCACTTCAGTCCTATCAAACAAATCTTGACCCTGAGACAATAATAGTGCCCCTTCCCCCTGTGGAAGCTGTCAGTGGGGTGAGGGTGCCACACTGTCACCCTTCCTGCCTTATGTTACTTGAAATTAATATGTAGGTAACTGAGGGAAATCCCTTCACTCTCATTCTCTTCCCACCGTGGCTTGGCCACCATTCTAGCTCCCTGTGAATTGCATTGCTTTTCCAAGGAGTTTCTTACCTTTTTTCACCAGGCTTTCTGCAGCAGTAGTGCTAGCCCCAGATAGAAATAGCTTTGTTAATCCAATGCAACTCAGTCCACACATAAAAACTTTAAAACAAAATCATCTTACTTGCTGGCAAGTGTCAGTTGAAGCAGTTGGCCTTGAAATCATAGAGGTAGGAGAGATGGAGCTTCGGGCTGCAGCTCAGGCATACGTGGTTGTCAGCTGCAGATCAGCTGCCCTCCACAGCCTGAGCCTTTTGTACTGTGGCCAAAGACAGGACCCCAAGGGAGCAATTCAAGGTACACATTTCCTTGATGTTACCGGTGAAACCTCAATTCAGTGTACGGGGTGTGTTGGTGTTCCGCGTACGTCTAAGGGGAATGGCTGACATGAAGTTCTTGAGACAGAAAGCAGTTACCTAGAGCAAAAAGAGGAAGCAAAGTTGAGATGGCAAAGACTGGAGAACCAGCATTGTACAGTTGTTCTTCAACTGGCAGGCAAACACAAAAAGGAGTTGAGGAAATAAGTGGATTGTAGTTGTTCAGTGTAGTAGTGTTAAACAGGCAGCACTGTCCTAATCCCATTCATCTGAGATTCATGTTTCTCTGACTTCAGTGGTGGAGTGTTTCTTACCGAGTTTCACATGTGGTTTTTATTCAGCTCTCTTACCCAGATGTTTTCATTTCAGCTCTTAGAAAAATGTTAGAAGCAGGTTAAATATGGTACAGAGGCTCTTGTGTTTATTGTGTGATTCATGAGTTTATTTCTGAAACCTGCAGTCATGTATCCTGACACCCTCTAATGTTTTACTTCAAATAAAGTGACAGCACTGTGGATAATCGTTGCACTGTTGAACGTGTAATAAAGACAAAATTCTCCTGTGCGAATTAAAAATTTCTCTGTCTCATTTTTAATCCTCACACAGTGAAGTAAAGCTGACAGTGGCTTCTTTTCTGTCTGACCGAGTTGTAGATGAAATCCTGGATGCACTTTCCCATTGCCATCACAAACTCGTGAGTATTTGCACGGTTGATATCTGAATATGCGGGGTGTCTTAACAATGCCATTTACATTCATAATTTGTTCAGTTTCTCCTTAGCACAGCTCTATTTTGAAATTGGTCTTATTTTCATTGGCATCACTGACATCATTTGAAATATGATCATGGGATTCTTGCCTCTTTGCTTTAAGGAAGATACAACCTTGAAGAGGCTGCATTATATATTTGTCCTATTATCTTTTGCACTATTGTCAGATCTAAAACTAAAAATGCCATCAGGGTGCAACATTGAGTCATGAGTTAAGAACAGTGCCAGTACTTGTCCTGGTGAGATGATAAGGGTTGGTCGCTCGTGAAATGAGAGGTAAAATTTCATTCTTTAGAGGAGGGACTGCTGAGACCTTGTTCCCTGAATGAGCACATCTTGAGGCTACCTCAGAAATGTAGGTATCGAGTTTGAAGAGAAAGGAGTAGAAAYGTAGGAAAGGAAACACTTTCAGTGTTTCAAATAACACTGTTATGTGAAGGTGCTGACCTGTCAGGAGGCACAGTTATTTATTATAAAGGTACTTGCTTCATCAAGAGTAGAAGAAATAAAGAACTGTGTATCCGCAGAATAACATTTTTATTTCTAATGCAATGGGCCTCTGTAAGGAGAATCCAGTACTGTTTTTTTAAAGAAGCCAGTGGGTGGTCATTCTCCTGATTGAAATTGCTCTTCATTTCTAATTGAAATTTCTCTGGCTTCAGCTTGCAGTCATGAATTTTTTCAGATGCTTTTCCCCACAAGATAAGGGAACCATATATATTTCTCTTCATTTCCTCTCTATGAGAGTCCTCCTACGCAGAAAACAAATCACTCTTTAAATAAATTAAAAGACTGGGTTATTTGAGGGTGCGTCTTCATGATGCAGAGCAGCCAGCATTGTGTAAAGATACAACCTCTGGTCTCAGGAGCTATGCAGCAGCCTGCTGTGTGAGTGGCCACATTAATTAGCTCCAGTTGGTCCTGGAGCAGGCTCAGCTGGCATGAGCAGTGGGCTGTCTCTGTCCAGTGGTATTGCACAACTTGGATGTACCCTGACTCTTGCACAGTAAGTCATTTTCTCCAGCCTTTGAGTCACTTCAGTAACAATCCTCTGCACTTTCTCCAGCTGTTTTAAAAGCGTCTTTCAAAATTATGGTCCCCAGAACCAGACAGACTCTTCCAATGTTTTAACCAACACCGTATATAGGAGTTTTTCTACTGATATTCTTTATTCCTTGTATTTACATAGCCAAGGAGATAAGAATTCCTTCCTTTTGTCAGAGTTTCAGTGGTAGCTCATTTTCAGGACTGGGTTTGCTAGATCTCCCTCTCAGTAACGGCTTCTGGATGCTTGACACTTGCTGCTTTTCAGGATTGTGTCCATAACTAATTGTCAGTGCTCTTAGTTCCTAAGGATGATTGTCTGTACATTTGATTTGAGTTGATTTACTTTGTGATCCATTTTGGCCTGCAATAGTAACAAGTCCCTTTCACCATTTAACTCTCCTATGTTTCTGTTAGCTGCAGATTATTTCAGATAGTATAGCACTGATGAAAACATTGAAGAGTACACATCTCAAAAATGCTGGTAGAGGAACTCCTGTCTAATTTGTCAGTGTTAATGTTCAACTGACAGCTGCAATCTGAGAGCTGGCAGCTAGTTCCTAATGCAGCAAAGATTAAATGCACCAATATAGTTCTGTGCCAGCTCCTTAAATTGGAGTGTCACATACTGCTAATTGAGCCACCTAGAAATGTCTGTGTATGTTGCATTGACACAGTAGCATTTGAGGCAAATTTGAAAAATAAACCTTGTTCGACAAGACCTGAGTTTGCCTAATGTGGTGATGATTAGCATTAATTATTATTCTAGCCATTTTAGTGTGATTAAAGATAAATCCATAATGGCTTTCCAGTTGTTTTTCCTGAGTAGACACTAGACCAAGTGAGCTATAATTGACTCAGGTCATCCATTTACCCTTTCTGATGGTTAAAAAAACTACAATCCACTGGTGGTCTGGAGTTGTGCTGATGTTAAGCAGTGGACTACATCTCTCCCTAGCTGCCTTTTTGAAGGTTTCTGCGACTAACTGATTTGGGCCAGCTGATCTTCAAATACTTGCTTTTAACAGATGTTATTTAATATTCTCTTTAGTTACCAACAGAACTAGAAAATATTTCATCATTTTCCTGACAACATGAACCCATTCCATTCCAAGTACAATCCAGGGTGGTTTATATAACATTCTCTGTGTTCTTAGTAACAGTTTTTGCTATGCAGGTCTAAAAATGGATTTTATTACTGTTAGAGTTTTTCCTCTCTGATACTTTAAAAAAATATTTCTTATCCCATAGGTCTATCAATGATGAATTTTTTTCTTTTTATGGTAACCTCTACCTATTTCTTCAGTGAAACAGAACTGAAGTATTCAACAAAGCTGTCCTGTTTTTTGAATACTGGGTGATAACATTTTGACCATCTAATAATTATGAAAATTGTATTAGCTGAAATTGTACATGTCTTTGTGTTGTTTAGTTTTAAAAAAAACTGTCCAGGACAAAGCTTCTCTTCCACCCCTTTATTTTCTTTGTAATAAAGACAGGACAAATGCTGAGGAAGCCCCATAATACTATTATAAGTCAAAAGTGGGATGGCTTTTTATCTGACCTTTTTCCTTTTCTTTTTTCCGTTAGGCTTTCTCCCTTCCTTCTTAGAATGTGTGATGGAAGGGGCTTTCCATCCAAAAAAAGAGAAAACAAAACAAAACAAACCCTGGGTGAAGATTAATATGCGCAACTGAGCTTTGCTTTTGCAATTGGTCTTCTAGGATCTGTGATCACTTAAGTTCTGTAAGCTTTCTGGTTGGGTTTGGTTTGCCTTTTTTAACAGTTTGATTGATGTGTTCCTGTCTTTATCCTTGCCTCCAGGCTGACCATTTGACCAGACGTGGCAAACCACTTCCACAGCAGGAATCACTGGAAATTGAGTTAGCTGAAGAAAAACCAACTAAACGGTCTGTCATCACAGTTGAGGAGTTGACAGAGATAGAACGTTTGGAGGATCTGGACACTTGTATGGTAAGACACATTCCTCCGCCCATTTGGTTAAGCATGCAAATAACTGGAAGAAAAATGTTTTTCAAAATGTTGTTTGGCAATTTCATAGTATCAGGAAACTGAAGTTAGGAATTGGCTTTTAGAAAAAATAAATGTTAGCTTGTGAACATTTTGTCCGAGTTGCATATTGCTGTTCAGCAAAGGAAAAGCTTTTCCCTTTTCTTCACTTCTCCTTTCCTGGTACCTATTCAAGGGCCTTTCCCTTGCATACATTGCTACAATCAAGCTAATACAATAAACGTCTCTTCCACCGGCCACAGTTTCACAGAGGTTCAGTTGCAGTAATAAATTGGACCATGCTATCCTTTGACAACATGCTGCTTCCTGCCTTTGTCTTCATTCTACTTGACATGGATTCCTCTGAGCCATGACAAAAAATGCTTCTGCCTGGAAGTTACATTGTTGACCATGAACAGAAGTTGATTTTTTTAAAATTAGCTTTTGAATGTATGGAAGAAGTCTTAAAACCTTGAGACTGGGCTGCAAGTGATCCTAGCGGGCAAGCTTTTCAAAAGTAATTGAGTTAGGAGCATGAGATTCAGTAAAAATGCTGAACATAAATCACTGCAGTGCCTTATAAAATCCCATGTGTGACTTTTATTATAAAGATGGCTCCGTGCCATATCATGATTCTTTACGAGATGTAAATCCACAGAATTACAAATAAATGGTTGCTAACTGTTTTCAACCTCAAATCCCCCTCCACCCAACTCAGTCTGTTGAGGAACTCTACTGTGGACAGGAACTTCGGGGAGCGCTTCTCTATTACAACTTAGTCTAATAGGTGGTCACTGCTGCAAGGGATGGGCTTTCTCCTCTGCCCTCCTACCTGGCTCCTTGGCCAAGTGCATTCACAGGAAACTAAACTGGCAGAAAAATTGCTTGCATCTTCTTGTAGAAGAAGTTTTGTTGGTTCAGCTCCCTGAATAGACTTACTGCAGAGTCAGACAAGTGCAGCTCAAGAGAAGGAGCAGCAGGGTTGCTCCTTTCTGCAGCAGCTATCTGTTGGTCTCGCTTGGCTATAAAACAAAAGCACACCTTCATTGGAAATATCAGCTTAAAATAGTTCTCTCTCCCTTCCAAATCTCCTTTTTCACCAAGATTTGATTTGATGCAATATTTGTCTGAACATCACAAATCCCTGTGAGGCATGGGGTGTTATGGCATCATCTGGCTCATAACTGGTACTATCAAGTTCCAGAAGTTTTCTATAGCCAACATTCAGTAATCATTTTGAGCCCTAAATCCTATGGGGGAGAGACATTCCAGTAAAATATGTCACATCTGAACCCTGTAGCTGTAAGTTAGTTTTTGCATGCTGGCTTCATATGTAGAAAAATAACCTAAGCGCTCATTTTGACACCCCACCCTACCCCTTTAAATTTATTCTTGCAGCCTGTTAAGAATAATAATAATAMTGGAAATTTAAAAAATAGCTCCTGTCTTTATCTCATATCACCATGGTTATATGAAAGGATCATATCGCTATGCTGTTATCTTTCACTTTGGTCATATTAAAATGATGGAAATGTGATGATGCTTACACTCTTTAAAAGATGCATTAGATGCTAACTGTACTTATCTTCAGAAGTGTTTGTATCTCTCTTCATTCTCTTTTGCACAGAGATTCAAATACCTTTGTGACCCAGATTCTCATCAATATCTAATTTCTGAAGAGAATGAAGCATCAAATAAACACGAGGCAGTAATCTTAGTCAGTGCTAAAGAATCCATTTATTAAAAACTAATCCATTTTTAAGAGCTGCTTTTTGCATCCTGGGTGCAAGTGATATTGGTTGCTGTTGTAAAAATATATAGATAAATAGATAGCCCCAAGAGGCTGAGTAATACAGGGATTTTTACTGAGCTAATGTTCTTACTGAGTTTTTTGCAACTAAAAGCATCTTAAGAATGAATTTCTTGCACCTTCTGGGTGGAGTTAGTAACTTCAAAGATAGCGCTTTCCAAGTGATGTATTTTAGCTATGGGAAAATCCTACGGATTTCAGATATTATCTTGGAAAAATTAACCTGATTTGTGGCAGCTTTTAAGTATGATACAGATATTTGCATGGAAACGAGGAACCTTCTGAAAGGGGCATCAGTGAATGCTTTGTGAGCTGGTCAGTGCAGGAAACAGATATGTTGCTGAAAGATTTTACTAGAAAGAGAAGCATATGGTTTTATGGACTATAATTATGAACCTAATTTCCTTTGATTATCGTTAATCTGAAATGAGAAATAGCTATTTAGATCCCACTTCCAAAATGGCATTAGTGCAGAACACTAATTGGCCTCTGGAAACAGAACACCTTGTTTGGCCATTGGAAATCCCTAAGCATTACAAAGTGTGATGATAAAACAGATCTTAGCCTTGTGAGTAGATGATGCACCTGGCTGTGTATTCTGCAAACCTCAAACCTGAAACCTTGAATTACAGCTTGGTGTTGTGCGTGTTTAGGAGCCTAATCTCCTATTGCCAAAAGAATATGGAACATGGGATGAGGCTGATCATGTTGCTGGGATGCCAGGAAAAACTCTTCTATTCTAAGCCCTATCTATCAGTTTGCTCCAGCTAGTTGTCAAGATGTCTGAGGAGGAAGAGATTTTGGTCTTATAGGAGAGGCACTGAGCTTGGTCCACTGTTTTGGGGGAGCTGGTTTTTTTTCCATTTGCAAAACTGGATTCATTTTGCAAACCCATTATCTTCAGCAAGCCTGTTCTCTTCATTCTTCTTTTCTTCAGCAAGCCTATCAAGGATCAGTATTCTGGCTGAGGCAATGTATGCAACAGCGTGTTGTTATTTGCCAGCCTCCCTTGAAGCTGTATTTGAACAATTTGGGGAAAAACTGGATCCAGGTTCAGTTTTGACTCTATGGTTACAGGTAGATTATATAGCACTGAAGCTAGGTGAATGACTATGAGTGAGGTAGATGTATTTGTAATAAAAARCCCATAAGCTATTTGTTCTTATATGTGGATTGAAAGTGGAAGACAGGAAGGTTTGTTTATAAAACTTGGACTGGCAGCATAGGGATCTGAAACCTCCAGTGCTGGTGATAGAGCGAACAAACAGGCACTGGTGTGTTTCACAGCCTGCCCACCTAGTCTGAAGCAGGCTGCAGAGTGGCTGTGTCTGGGAGTATTTCCCTGCCAGAGTAGAGAGTTGCCTTCCATCCACTTTGAAGTTTGATATGTATAAACAACACAGACAAGACAGAATGAAGTATCACCAATGGGCCCACGACATGCACCACTGAAAAATAGATTTTTAAATGTTATTTCTAGTATTTTTTGTTGTGGGAATTAGGACTTACTAAATACCAAACTGTGCAGTTAAAGCTTATTAGCTTCAGCTTAGGATATGATTCTCACCCAGCCTTTAACAGTGGCCTGAGAGGCCATAATATGAAAGATTTGTCAGTCATACCAGAATTTGCTAGTCTGTTAAATGAATTCTGAACGACGCTGGGAGTGATTGAGTGGTCCAGTGTAGGACGCAATAYCTGGAACATTATGGACCCGAGAGTTTCTGATCTCCCTGAGCTGCAGTACAGTAAATTGATGCTTACCTAATCTACAGCTATCTTAGTTGTCTACATTTAATTAGAGCTGCGTTGATGGTAATAAGTCATTAGATAAAAGTTGTGTGCAAGTAAGATGGAAAGAAAAATCTTTATGCAGAAAATTACTTACTATTCTCAGATTAAAGGAAAAACCATGGCCTGCTTTTCAGAGCTTAGACTCAATCATGAATTAACTTCATAAAATAGTACGGTTTCTCTAAGTTTTTCTGTGCGTATATGAAAGAGTGACACATTTTAAACTAATGCATGCATTTTAAAACTAACTTTAAATAAAGCACCCTTTCTTACTGAGATTGAATATCATGTATCTCGGTATGTGTAATTGCGTAGGTAGATACTAACTGATTTAATTTTGCATAATACTTCTAGTTGTACTTTTTCTTTATTCTTTCATAGCCATTAGTTCTTTTCAGAAGTAAGAGACATTAATTAGTGCTCAATTCCCCACCAAAAGGTAATGGAGAATCTTTGTTAGATTGTGTTTAACAGTTACGTTCTAAAGCTTTTTTTTTTTTTTTTAGCTATTTGAATGTTAGTTTGGGTTCCAGAATACTAAAAGGAGATCACCAGAGTTAAGCCACTATTTAAAGAAAAGTTCTGAGAGAAATAGCTTTTTTACTAGAAATCCGTATACTTGTCATCTTTAAAATATCCATTTCAGCAATATAATTTTATTACTATAGGTAGTAACAAGCATATAGCCAGGATAAGTATTGTTTTTAGAGCAAAGCAGAAGTTATTTGCGTTATGAAGAGGTATGGTAGGAAATTGTATGAAACATGTAAAGGAATTGTAGGTTGTAAAACACAAGTCTGCTTATAAATCTTCTTTAAAGCATTTCAGTGTAAGATTGAAATGCTTGGATGGTAAAGTATGTGTTTGCAAAAAAGCTTGTAGCTAATTGAAAAGGACTGCCTGTGATGAATATTGAATCTTAGCCATTTCTCATCTATTTCTAATTTTAACCAGAGACATGGTTCTATGACTTTAATGGAGGAAGGTTTAAAAAAAAAAAAAAAAAATCCCATGAGCAGTATATTAATTTTTTAGCCTTTACTGAACAATAGATTTCACCTATACAGTAGAGAAGAAAATTTGCAGAAGTAACAGAACACTTGTAGATTGGTGGTGTATGTTTCTTCCTGGGAATGTACTTAACTAGCCATTGTCAGAGGTTGAGCAGATTAGTCCAGTGTCCAGGTGAAGACTTATGAACCCGTGCGTTCTGAAAGACAAGGAGTGTATGGACCTCAGTGTTTTCAGAGAAAAGGGAGAAATTGCACTCACCACACCAGAATTAAATTTATTTTTTTAAAAAAGAAAATGCATAAAGCACCACCTGAAAGCTTTTCTCTCCCYACCCCCTCATCCAAAACAAATTAGAATTAAAACAACAGAAGCCCCTTCAGTTGCTTTCACTGGAGGAAGGAGAAAATCATAGCACAGACTCATGTACATGTGCACTGATACTGTAGGAAGAAAAATTAAAGTAGAGATTCTCTGGTATGCCTGGACGTACTACCACATCTGATTCTTGTTACTCTCTATTTATTTACCTGCAGCAGAATTGTCTTAGGCATAGATAGTCAGCTTTTTGGATGAAAGACTGAACACCTACTGCAATAAAACCCCAGTTCCTGTTGGACTCCGTATGTTCTCCTGCGCTATAAATAAAGCTCTAGCTCTGCGACTGGCTTAATCCAGCAAAAATCATTGTTCTTGCTGAAAAGAGCATTTCCACTTTCCCCTGTACACAGCTCGCTCTTTCCTGCTGATACCCTCACGCTTGTACTGGTGTTCACACAGCCTCACTACAAACTGGGTGTGGGAATTGATTCAGCTGAAAATTAAGCTTTTTACGGAGGATTTCTTTCCCAGGTTAGTTTACAGACTGACTAGTCCTGTGGTTGAGTTCACAAAACAAATCCTGAGCGGCAGGAACAAGCAGGCAGGGATGAGGGCAAAGGCAGCAGCCTGGATGAATGCCGGATTAAATTGATTGTGACACTTGAGTTTCTCTCTTGTATGCATTAGCAGAAATGGGCCTTTGATGTGTAGTAAATACAGCACTCTGTGGGAAGCTAGGAATTAGCATTATGGTATGCGAGAGTATTCTTGGCTTCTGAAAAGGCTCCATCACAGGCATGCGAGCAAATCTACTTCAGTGGGAGTCCAGTAATATTTCTGACTCACCCCGAACTAGCACAGTTTATGAAAACATCACCATGAGGGACACGGCACAGTGCCAGCGTGCTCCCTAAGCCCTTCCCTACACGTGCAGTGCTATGGCTGAGGAAGTAAGAGACAAAGGGAGCCGGTGTGATAATTTTGCAGAACCTGTGAATATCTTGTTTATTTGCAATTTGTGTGTTTGTATGTTAGCCTCACCATTAGTATTATGATTACATTGCTTTTAATTGTGAATATTTGTTACCTATCTTTTCCTGGTGTCATGGTTTAACCCCAGCCAGCAACTAAGCACCACAGAGCTGCTCACTCACTTCCCCCTGGTGGGATGGGGGAGAGAATCGGAAGGGTAAAAGTGAGAAAACTCATGGGTTGAGATAAAGACAGTTTAATAGGGAAAGCAAAAGCCATGCACGCAAGCAAAGCAAAACAAGGAATTCATTCACTACTTCCCATCGGCAGGCAGGTGTTCAGCCATCTCCAGGAAAGCAGGGCTCCATCACGCATAATGGTTACTTGGGAAGACAAACGCCATCACTCCGAACGTCCTCCCCCTTCCTCCTTCTTCCCCCAGCTTTATATGCTGAGCATGACATCATATGGTGTGGAATATCCCTTTGGTCAGTTGGGGTCAGCTGTCCCAGCTGTGTCCCCTCCCAACTTCTTGTGCACCCCCAGCCTACTGCCTGGTGGGGTGGTGTGAGAAGCAGAAAAGGCCTTGACTCTGTGTAAGCACTGCTCAGCAATGACGAAAACATCCCTGTGTTATCAACACTGTTTTCAGCACAAATCCAAAACATAGCCCCATACTAGCTACTGTGAAGAAAATTAACTCTATCCCAGCCAAAAACAGCATACCTGGGTTCCTTTTTGCAGCATCCTCACTGCCCTTAGAGGTCCTTATCCGTGTTTATTCAATGCCTGTTATGTGTATAGACTACAGACTACAGTCTCTTTCAGGCTCATGAGGGGTTACATGTTCCCAGCTGAAACACTATAAAAGAAACCTGGCTTTCAATGTCTTTTTCTTGGTCTCTGAGTGGAAGGAGATGATGGATAATTGATATATAGTATATTTTTCTTAAACCAACTGAGATTTCTTAGAGTTCAAAGATGTTTCTCATAATCTAGGGTACATTATTGGCACAATATGAAGTAAATGAAGACTATGATAAACTGCTTCTAGTAACAGCACTGCATGCCTGGTTAAGAAAAAAAGTAGTGTAAAATTGGAGACTGTTTTCTGCTTAGGTTAAAATGAGAATTGTGGAGTGCAGCTGCTGGGTATTCTGTTTGCCTGGTGGCACTTCTGTATCAGGAGCTTGTCTTCCCATAATACTGATGCTTTGTTTTGCCTTAGTGGACCCTGATTTGTATTGGGTGTGGAGGGGAGGGTGTGTAGTTATGTTCTTTGTGGCAGTAGTTGTCTTACTGATACTGAGTTTCCATCATTTTATTTCACGTGTCATGAAAAAGCCACATTGAAAGGAGAGTTCAGTAACAAAGCACTCACTGAAACACTGTTCTTGAGAGTTTAACTTCCCTGCAGTGGTTTTAAGAGGGAGTTTACTACTAAGAAGTTAGTCTGTGGCAGACAGAAAGGTCTTGAACGTGTAGCTATGCAGTCTATAGGTAGTGCCAGCCCGGCTGCTCCCACCATTTGCCACTCTGCTAGCAAGAATTTGAATGTCTAGGATGCAGGCAGAGTCATCTCAGCAGGCACCAGCTAGCTGTTGCAGGCTGTAGCCTGCTGGTGGACACCCATCCACTACTTGGTGAGAGAGGTGACTATCCCTACCTGGGTTCACTTGACCTGCCAGCCAGCACTCACCCATACAGCCAGCAGCAGGGATCACCCAAGCGCTCACTTACCTACTTCAGGTAAAGTTAACAGGTTATGAGGACAAAGCCCCTTTGCACGGGCTGGATCAGGGGGCACTTGTGTGATCCCGTTTGCCAGCAGAGCTGTGGAGTCAGTTGATGTTCAGCACAAATAGATACAGACTTTATCTTTCCACAGCCTCTGTTTATAAGAACCTGCTCGTTATTTCCCATGGCAGATTAGCAAGAGCTCCTTTGGAGGAGTTCTTGCCAAAATCTAGACTCTGTAACCTTTGGCAGAGGGACAACAGCAGACAGCATGAGAATAACCTCTAATAGTGCTGTTTCTGTAGCACACATCTGTCTGCAGCCATAATGCTTCTTGATTCAATTAATATCTGGCAAGTTGACCTTCTCAAGTGGTTGAGGAGTTTTCTGTATAGGTTGCATGGTCCTTTCTACTGTTTTTTTGATTCTTCCAGCATCTCAGATAAATAACTTGGCATGAGTTACTTATCTGTGTTGTATGGGGGAGTCTTGTTTACTCTAAAATCTGGAGAGCCTACTGAAAATAGCACATGCACAAGTCTGTCTTACTAAGAGTGCTTCATGGTTCTTGCTTTACCAGGAAGAACGGGAGGCTTGCGATTTTTTGCTCTGCAAAATTGATACTTCATATTACAGGGATAAAGAATAGTTGCTCACAGGAAGAGGGGAGAGGAAATCTGTGTTAGGGCAGGCGGTTATAGAGTACCATTAGATTTTGCTATATTTTGTCAAGGAAGAGGAGGTTAGGATGAGCTGGGTTACTGGAATAGGAACTTACAAATAAATAAGTAAATAAAATAAAGAGTACATAGTGCCAAAAGGCTAGAAGACAGCTTCCGAGTCATCAGATCTCATCCCTGCTATCACTGACAACTGCATCGCACAATCCTATTCATAAATTTATCAGGCTTCCTCTCAAAACATCTCTGTCTCAGACTAGAGGAGAACTTAGAGGTAAATAGATTCTTTCTTCTGATGTTATTCAGGTCAGCTAAAGCCTCATTGCAAAGTGGTGGGTGTATCTCTGCAGTAAGGTCTTACTTCATGTGAGTAAAGATCAAATTACTGTGAATTTTTGAGGTCAGTAGTGACAGGATTGGAATACTGATCTGAAACCAAAAGCACTTAAACTGGTGGAAAAAAACCTTCAAGTAAGCAGATGTTAAAGAAAACTAAAAGGAACGAGCAGGATAGAAAGACAAAGCGATTGAAAATTCAGGGTTGTTTCATTCAAAGCTGATCAGAACTTCTTTTTACCTTGTTCATTTTAGCTGTGGGTCATTTCCAATACCATGGTATTTAGGTACTCCAGGGGAAGTTTGTGTCCGTACTTTCTGAGAAATTGCAGAATCCAGTGCCTTGTTGCCAGCCAGCACTTAATTCCACGCTTGCGGGTGAGCAGTGGCATCTTCCTCTTCTTTTCATGGTGTTTCTGTCCTTCCTAGGCTCACGTGCTGCCCCATGACTGTCTGACCAAGCAGTATTACTTAAATCATGTATCACACTTAGGTGCTGGCACTCCATAGACCAGCCTTTGAGTTTTGCCATCCTCTCTTGGGTAATTATGATGGACCCTTTCTATCAGTTTGTTTTAGAGAAGAAACTCAAATACTCTACTCAAGTATTTCTGTTTCCCATACAGGGTCTTAGAATATTTGCTAGTTGCCTATCAAAATATCTCCTGTTTTTAATAGGGAGATATCAAGATATAGTAGTTCCTGACAGGACTTAAAATTCAGAAGGTTGGGTTGGTTTTGTTTTTTGTTTTGTTTTGTTTTGTTTTTAATGTTTAAGTTCACAAAGTATATCTCGAAGTGTCTGAGGGGTATAAAGATTTACTGTGCATGCTGGAAAGATGTCTGAAACAAACTTCAATGAGAAAAGAGAAGCAGCTCAAGTGTGCCTGGGTTTTCAAGGGTAAAACTTCCCATCATAATTCTGAGCAGGGAGCCTCCTAGTCCAGTTCCCTGTCCAGGGTAAACTGTATCTGATTCACTGTGATGAGTTTCCCTGTAGTGTTTCTTCTTTGAAATGTCACTGCTTCAGCGCAAGCAATGCATCGTCTGCCCCCAAAGGGTCTAACGATGGTGGGAAGTTGACTGGTCGTTTTTGCCTAGATGACTACTTATCCTTTTGGTAGCTGTTCACTTCAGGTTGTTGGAAGGAAGGAGAGATGCAGAAGTTGTGTTGGGTCTCAGTCCTGGGAAGCTGTAGGGCAGGCAGATACAACAGTTCCCATTCATAAAATCATAGAAAGGTCTGGGTTGGAAAGGATCTTTAAAGATTATCTAGTCCAACCCCCTGCCATGGGCAGGGACATCTTTTGCTCGATCAGGTTGCTCAAAGCCCCATCCCAACTGTCTTTGAACACTTCATTCAGGAGTACCTTGCCTCAAACTTGCTTTAATGATGTTATTGCCTAGGGCACCTGATACATATGGTGGCTGTCTTTAAAGAATTGCCTAAGAATATCTTAAATGGCTGTCCACCCCTCTGTATTTGCTGAGTTTTTTCTTCTTACTATATGGAAGTTTAGGTCATGAACAAAGTAATTTTTGCATCAGCATTTGCCAGCTGAAGGTAATGAACAACCAACAGCAAGCAGATTGTGGTGGCTTAAAGAGATAGTTTGTGCCATCTGACCTGCAGCAGCTCTTGGTTCTACACTTAGTTTTTAACTAAAATAAATTAGTTGGAACCATCCTCTTTGTTCATCTTAAAGCCCAGCTGCTGTAGAAGATGCTGCTAGCCTCTTCATGAGCAAGTAGAAAACAGAACTGATGATACAGAGAATTGCTTTTTCTCTTGCAGGTGGTAGTTGCAGGCAGAGTTCCTTGCAGGATACTCATTCAGAACATGAAATAAAAGATTCAGTTTAATAGTTTTAGGAACTGCTCAGTTTAATTCATGCATCTGTTTTTTTACTCTTCATAATAAAAGCTTTGGATATTTATATGCAGGAATATTTATTAGCAGGAATTTTACATGACTTGAAAGATGCAAGTGCAGAATTATTAATTAAAAGAATATATTGACATACTTGGTGAAATATCACAGAGTAAATGAGCCACATCTCAGCAAGCAGAAAAGCAAAGTTTTCTTGGCTAGTAAAATGAAACGAGCTCAAGGGCAAATCTATTGAGCTTATCTTACTGCAGTGTTACTCCTTTTCTTTCAGAAAATGTTGCTGTACAAAGTAATTCTAAAGGTCAGGCTGGTTTAGATGAGACTAATTGAATTAATTCTGAACCACAGCTCATTCTCTAGAAATTCAACTCTTGAGGAAGGGAAGGAAATAAACATACTCCTTAAATTCACGTATGGATTATTTGTATGCCATATTTATTTACAATATCTATATTTATATATAGTATTTCTGTATAGGGGATGGAACTCTGAAATATAAGGTCAGGACTAGATCCTCTGCTGGTGTAAAAATGCATAGCCGCTATATTCAGGACAGCTGTATCAACAAACAGCAGCCTATCRTAGCTTGGCCTTGGTTTCGAAATGTGTTTAGTGGCTTTGCTCTCCTGTCTCCTGTAAAATACTCCATTAGCTGTCGTGGATTTTAGCATTGCATTTAACTTTCCAAGCACAATGGCACTCGAGGGGGAGATTTTAAGGACGGTGATTCAGGTTACCATCGCTGCTAGTGGGAAGTACATAGCTAAATTTCTGCAAGCCATGCTGAGGGTTTTACCCTGGAAATCATGTTATAAAATCTTCAGTAGTTGAAGTAAGCAATAGCAACTTTTTGGTTTCTAAGGCTTTCTATATAGATGGTGAGACACCTGTGTGTCCAAAGATTCGTATGCAAAAAAGCCAAGTTGGTCAATTTACTGCTCTGCTTTATAAAGAATACATGAAGATTTTTTTTTTTTTTTTTTTTCTTTCCCCAATGAGACAACAGATGTGTGACATCTCTGTCAAAGGTAGTTAGGAGACTAGAAGAAGTGTGGGAAATGTCAATAGACTGAAATGGTGTCATGGCAGCTTTACAGGTCAGGATTCCTTACAGCAAAAGAAAACAGCAGGACTTGTGACAAAATGCCTTGTTTTCTTATGCCTCTTTCTTAAAAAGGCGTACCCCACGAAATACATATAGCTGAAACAATTTAGTACTGGTTTCAAATGTTCTGGAAAAATCCTTGAAAATATTTTTTCTGACAGCTCATTCCCAGTTGGCACATTGTTATGATTCCCTGATCCAATTTCTGGTTTTGTTTGGGTTGAATTTGGTTGGGATTTTTGGTTGTGGGTTGGTGTTTTGTCTTTAGCAATGGCCCGTGTATGCTGGGAGGCAGACCACTTTATTTTGTGATTATGCTGAGAGCAAGTGAAGGGAAGGGTTGGGTGGCCTCGTGGTCTGTAGTACTTCAGGGGACTGAAGGCTGGCATTAGATTCCCTGCAGAGCAGCCAGATTCCTTGGTGACTTCAGGCAAGTCCCTTAGTCTTTTCTTTGCTTAATGGTGCTTCCTTGTCTAACTTGTTGCCTGCTGTGTGCCTCCCTCTCCTCCTTCTCCCTCCTTACTCCCCACCCACAAGCTGTTTAGCACCTTCTAACTTTTAAGCGTCTCAGTAGTCACACTTAGGTGAGATCACTAAAGTGTGGAAGGTAGGAGTTTCCATAAGCTCTTGCTGGATCAGGACCGTAGACTGTAAACTCCCCCAAATCCTGGGATTGCTTCCTATTTTATATGTATTGCTTTGCACTTTGGTCCTAATCGCATTTCCAGCTGCTTGTATAATATAAATAACTTTCCTGCCTATGCATTAAATACACAGAACACACTGGAGTACTACCACGAATGCTGTCTGAAAGAGAAACCGTGTTGCAGATTGATTTTTGTAGTGTACTGGAGATTTATTTTTAAGATGGTTTCAGTTTTCAAGATGTTTCTCAATGGATTCTGCGGTCTCCCCAGCAATCTCAGAGCAGCCCTAGTGAATGGTAGTATAGAAGATGGGCAAGAGAAGAAGGAACATGGATTCTGGCAGGGAAACAGAGTAAGAGTGTATGTGTGTGTGTGGATAGCATACAAAAATGAGAGTAATGAGGAGGTTTGCCTGAATCACTGTTAGCTGAGAACTCCTGCATAAAGCCAAAGTTCCTGAAGGTAAAAGAAAATAAAAACTAAAAAACCAAAMCAAAACAAAAAAACCAAAAAACAAATCAACCAAACAAAAACCCTGAGAACAGTAGGAAAATAAAGGACTTGAGCTGTGTGCAAGAACACTGTTCTTGCTATTCAAAGATAGCCCATCGTATCTTTAAAACTTTTAGCTACAGTTAAGCTTAGAAGTATGAACTGTGACAAGTGGATCACTATTGTTGAAAATGTCAAAGCATTGAAAAACTGACCTTAATGTCCCTTCAACAATTAAATGATGAACTTCATATTATGTGCAGACTGTTTTCACTGCTGATAATTAAACACTGGTGCAATATCCATTTAAAAATGCAGCACTTTCTTGCCAAGAAGTTTAATGCAGACCATGACTATTGACTTCTGCCACAAACACTGTGCTAATACCTGCAGTGTTGTTATAGCAGCAGTTCCCATTCAACTTGAAGACAAAACCGCACTTCTAATGATTTTTTTTTTTTTTCTTAGTCTAAATTAAGGGTGAGCGTGATTGGTCATGTGCCACACAAAAGATGGGATATGGCATTGATTCATTTCATATGATGGCTGTGCTGCTTCCTTTTTTTCTTTTAATTTTTTGGAGGGGAGAGGAAAGGTCGTGCTTTATTAATGGAATAGCATTCTTCTAATGTGCCAAAAGTGCTTGAAAGCTTGCGCCTCTAAACCTCCTTATGGGAAGGAGAAATACTGTTGCTTTGGATTAGGTTTATTTAAACCTCAGGAGGACAGACTTGCATCTCTCTTCATTCTTTCAAGAGAAGCTTTGTTTTGTTTTCCTTGCTCTTCTGCTTTCCACAACAAACTGCTGATTTTTAATTCAGAACCTTCCTTCAGACTAGAAAATAACAGAATTACATTTTTTTTCTCACTACTGGTGCCATCAAAATGAAAAAACACAGTACATTGAGACAGCGTGTGGCAGGTTGGCACCATTGGCGAGTGCCATATATTGGAAACAAATATCTGAAAACCCGAATTTGTCCCAATATAGATAAAACAAGAGAGATCACATCCTTCTCTGGTTATCCTTTGGAAACACAAAGTGTATAGCACCTCCAAATGCAAGGGATTTTTACCTCATTCTTGCATGTCACCTTTCCTGCTAAGACTTCTAAGTGTTTTGGCTTTAGTTTTCTTTATTTTGGTGACTTCTGGTTTTGCCTCCTTTCCTGAGAACTGCTATTGCTTTGTCTTCCCCATTCATATTCTTTTTTCTTCTTTTTTGCTGCATGGAGACTCTCTGCTGTACAAGTGTAAGTATTTTTTTAGCTCTGCTGTTTCTGGCCTACTTGTTTATGTTTTTGCGCTCCATTTGCCTCTGTGCTKCCCTGTGAGTCTCCTGGGGGACTGTAGTGCCATCCATCTGCACCTACAAATGAAACAGGTAGCAGTTCAGGGATGAGATTGGATTTTACAAAGAGGTTCAGCTAGTGTAGCATCTGAATTTAAAGCATCCCTTGGCTTTAAGACCAAACCAAAGCATAGTGCTGATGTTGGAGGTATAAGCACAAACATTACTTCTTCGAAAGAAACTCTATTGATTTGGTTTTGTATTCAAGCGTCATCCAGCTTAATGAAAGAATGGCTTAAAAATGGGTAAAAACTAGGGCTTTCTTGCCACTAGGGTGGAAGAGATGTCAGGGGTTATCTCAGTTTGGTCAGTTGTGTTTTCTTTGTCTAGTTGAATCACCTTAAGCTTTTGACTGCTGTTCTCACCTTTTTGTGCTGTCGCCCTTAATGCGTTCTCGAAGCTGAAAACCCATACGTTGTTTTGCAGGAAGGAGGGTTGAAGGGAGACTGGTTGGGGAGCTGAATTTCAAGAGGGAGGGGGAAGTTGTTCACTAGTCTGAAATCTTTTGAAAGGGAAGTGACAGGAGGGTCACAGAGCACCTCTGTATCTAATAAGATTGAATATAAATTACTTTGGAGGAAGAGGAGAAAAACATGGAAATGAGCATATCCCTCAGCACTGAGAGTAATTTCAATTATCTGTATAATCAAGGAATGTAGAGTATCTGAGACCCTGTTGCTAAAAGCACATTGTTCTCTAGCACTCAAAACGAAGTGATTTTAGTTGTTGTTTTTAATTCCCAAGATACTAGTGTTCTTCCGCAGTTGGTAATATAATTTAAGAAAACTCAAGAGAGCTTAGATAGTTTTGTGAGGAAGGGAGTTGGAAGGGAGGAATATGGAAAAGTGATCATGGGAAGAGATCCTGGGAGTTTAAAGTTAGCTTGGACATATGAGAGTGTCTAAATAAGCTCTTATTTGGGAGCATGGTGGAGATTTTCTGGCTCCCATCTACTGCAGAGGGGTACCTTCGTGGGGCCATCTCCAGAGATCTTAGTGGCGTAGGTGCACGCAGACTTCCAAGAGGGCCTCCCAAGACCCAGAGATGCTGTTAATCTTTTTATCTGTTCTGCCATGCAGCCTACAGTGTGCTCACAGAAAAGTAGGCAAAACAAGGAAGAAGTTCAGGAGGTGGTCTGCTAGAATGGAAAGTTCCTGGAAGATGTGGAAGAAGTGAAGGAGGGGAGGTTGATACTAACAGCTATTCCCCTGTAAAGGCCACGAGTGAAAAGTAAGGCAGGAGAGCCGTGTTGTGCTTGTGTGGCCAGAGGTGGTGGGAAGGGAGAAGGTGCGCATCTGCCAAACCTGAACTGCTTCCATGAACTATGGGAAATGGGGCTCAGGCTGGGGAGAGGCAGAGATCTTTCCCTAGGAGTTCAGATATCTCCTCTGGTAATGACACGTGCTCTGCTGCTGTAGCATATCGCACAGTGGCTGAGATACTAAGCTGAGATTAAGTCTAATATTTTGTAAAAAGAGCACACTGGCCTATTTAAATTAATGCTTTGACCCATTTTCCTCTGTATGTGATCTAGAAAGTTCACTTGGCAAGAAGCCTTTCATCTGTGCACTTCCTAAACAGGCTAGAAAACAGAAGGAATAAAAGTGTATGTATAGCTGCTATTCATGCTGTTAAAGCAAATGGGAGGCATCTCTATCCCTCTGCCTTTATCCCCAGCAACCAAGCTGCTGATGGATCATGCCAAGCTGACAGTAAGTTATAGCAGTGATCCGGAGACTGGCTTATGGTCATCAGCACAAGCTCTGCAGGGTCATCTGGGGGCATTTTCTTGTCTGGGAAGGAAGATGAAATCATTCTGTTCCTGGCTGTCGGGGATGTCTTGGAGCATTTAAGTCCCTGCACAGGAACCTCAAAACTTGCCCCGTGCTGTTTTGCGTTGGTGCCCTGGGTCGATGCAGCTCTCAGCTTGTCTGTGTTCATCCAGGAGCACTCTGAACACTGGCCGTGGCTGTGAAGTTACTGAGCGATCAGAGGTCTCCCATCAGCCTTGTTTTCTGCCCTCCTTTCTGATCTTCTTTAGCACATGAGTTGCTGCATTATCCTACTAGATGTAGTTTTCAGCCACACGACCAAAAGAAGTGGCAAGCAGACCAAAATGCATGCAAATATACATTAACAAGAGAAATGGGCTACAGCCAGAAATAAAACCAGGGGACTACTGATAGTGACTCCTAATTGCTGTCCCCCAAATGCTGAGCTGCTTCAACCCTTCCTTACATGAGGTGCGGATGCCTTTGGCCGTTTCAGGTTTGGGTGATGGATCAGCAGYTGTCAAGGTGTGCAGTTCAGAGGCTGCCCAGCTGCCTCTCCAGCCACTTGCCATCGAATCCATTGCATTTAGTTTATTGGTAACTCTGAAAGTAATGTCTGACCTTTTGATGCAGTAACACTTTGCCTGCTCATTAGTCTGCTCAGGTGTCAAGCTATTTCCTGACTGGTCTTGAAACTATTGTCTCATTTACTGATGCTTGTCAAATGTGGAAGTGGCAACCTGCAACAGCTGAAGGTATCTTTTTTTTCCCAGCAATGTGCATGGCAATAAAAAGAGCTTTGTTGCCCAGACAGTGCTATCACTGCCCACTCTGTAGTCTGCAAGTCCTTTTCTGGTCTTGAGAAGATGTGTAATAATTTTCCTGTTATAAAAATCTGTCATAACCATGAGCATGTGAAGTGGCATAATAATCCTCTTGACTACTTTGGATGGGAATATGAATTCAGTACATGTAAGTCTATGCACTGAACTTTCCATACATAAAAACTAGCAAATGTTTACCTTAAACAATTCATGATTTGTCTGAAACGTCAATGCCAACTATGTCTTTTCTGGCTCATATAAAATTGATACTACTAAACTTGATTAACAATTCTGTTAATGAGTTGTGAGCCATAACAGCTTCCTGACTGACACTCCAGATTTGAAGCCACTAGGCTTCAAGGCTAGCAAGTAAATGCAAGTGTATGCATGTCACTAAAGCCAGCATGTATGACTCTACCCCAAAAGCCGCCCATCTTTTCAGAAGCCGAGTCATTTTAAATTAACTCTTTAGAAAACCTGCAGGTCAACTTTTTGTTTAAAAGTCTTACAATGCTGAGCTATGTTAAGAGGTTCGGAATTGGTGACGCATGCATTTCCTGTAGCAAAACTGTCTTTCTTGCCATGTAAACTTTCAGAAGAGTTCAGGCAAGAAAATAAGGGCAACTTTCTTCCAAGAATAACAAACTCAGGTCTTAAGTCTGGGTTATTTGTGCCCTTAAGGCAACATACTCCTTTTTTCTGGGAATGTGAAGATGAGAAGAATAATAGCCATAACTTTCAGTAACTATGTTGAATGTATGCCAAGGTAACTTTCCACCTATTCTCAGCGTATCTAAAGTCCAGGGAAATCATGTGTTTGCTGGAGATATTGCTAACACTGACATGGTATTTTTGCTTTTTGAAGAAGGGCTGTGTGCTCCAAGACTGCATTTTCCTAGGGAAGTTTGGTGAGCTGTGTGGTGGTGTCCAGAGGTATAGATACCTGAATTTTAATCATTCCCAGTAGCATGGCACTAACAAATGAACTGAGGAAGTGTATTTTGTATCAAAAATAAAAGCCAGAACAAGGGGGAGACTATCCCTGGTATTGTCATTAACTGTGCTGTACTGGACGCAGTAATTAAGTTTTCTGTGCCTCATGATCTCAAAGGCAGAGATGAGGTTTTAATAGTTCCCTTGTTTTACAGTTGGGGATCAATGAGTTAATGCTTGGACAATTCAAATAATCATCCTGTGTACAGCCTATGGTTTTAATGGGAGGAATAAACTACCTCCCTGGTTCTGTTCAAAGTCAGTAGAAGAAAATGTCAATTTAGAAAAAGTTCTGAATGTTTGAGAAGGGGAGGAAAAAAGCCCATTCCCTCCTGGTGTTAAACCCAATCAGATCTTGAAATGATACCTAGGCTTGAAGAACTGATTTGTTGGATAGAAAGGAAAAGTTGTTCTTTGTCATTTCTTCTGTCTGCTAAAGTAATTTTTGTTTTGTTTTATGTTGATAGATGACTCCTAAATCAAAAAGGAAAAGCATCCACAGCAGAATGCTCCGGCCAGTGTCCAGAGCTTTTGGTAAGTAAGAATTTCTTAAAACCTTTTTGCTKCTTTGCCCGAGATTCTTCTAGGTAGTTCTTGATTGAAAAGCACAGGTGACTCTCCCTCCCTCTGGATTGCATTTGAGGCCCATACTGGGCCCCATACTGGTTGCTCTGTTTTGTGACTCTGCTAGTGTGTTTAGTAGTAAATATTTGCTCACAGTGCTCTGTCTGCTCACAAACATGTTGTGGCTGAGTTCTCTAAATGTGTTTATTTACCACAAAAGAGAGGAATGGCGTTGTCTTTTGTTTTAAATAGCACGTTAAGTCTAATTAGAAAGTTTTGATTTCTCTTAGAAATGGAATTTGATCTAGATAAAGCACTGGAAGAAGTACCTATCCATATAGAAGACCCACCATTTCCTTCCAGCAGGCCAGACAAACGAACTTCTGGATTCATTTCAGAGCTGCCATCAGAAGAAGGGAGAAAACTGGAACACTTTACAAAATTAAGGCCCAAAAGGAATAAAAAGCAGCAGCCCAGCCAAGCAGCAGTGAGTCTACATTAAAATATTGCTGGCGATGTTGTCTGTTGATTGCTTTTTGCCATGAGTTCAGGTCTTGCAGTGTAATGAGGACAACTGTTAAAGTTTTAAAAGCCATAAGCAACTACTTAATTTTTCTTCTGGTATTCATGTCTTTCAGTGTGCAATCCCTATTATAAGCTTTTTGTCTTGTTTGACACAGCCTAAAACCAGGATATGTTTTATCCGTTTTTAATTTGCTTTTGTTTTTTCATGGAAGCAGTTTCTGGAGGTACTTGGAGCTTTCACAGGAAACACACAAAATATCATGAGACTTTTCAATTATATTGCAAGGGTTTGTAAGTCTTAATCCTTTTTTCTGCTTGCATTAAGATGTGGTAACTTGGCATGAATTCTTATTTCTATCAGCTCTCAGAGGAGCTACTCTGTGACACCCCGCTTCCCACAGCTCCTTAAGTAAAGATGGTGTTTGGGCCAGCAAATCTGCATAGTCACAGATCTGCTTTTCATGCTGGAGCCTGCCTTAGAAAAGCAAAACAGAAGAGCACTGCCTGTCTACGAAAGGCATTGGTGTGAACCCAAGTGTATGTGTGTGGAGTTCCCACAGTTCCATTTCCTTGGCATACCACATCAATAAAGCTTTATTTCTGTGATGGTATGTCCTCAGGGTATGTAAGGACAGATCTGGAGGAGTTACAGAGCTATCTCATGGCAACAGAGCACAGTTGATATGATAAGTAACCCTTATCAAGGGGCAGCCATTGCTTCTCTGAGTTATGCTGCCTAGTGATGAATGCCTGTGGCCTCTTCTGCTCCCTGAGGACTGTTGGCAGAGAGGACCTTGAAAATTTCCCTAATGCTGGGAAAGATCATATCAGGCTGTAGACTGCTTTTTGCATCACTTGGAAATGGAGAAACCTTCAAGCAGAGGGGATATTCAAGCCAACTTTCCATTCCCTTGCACTTTACAGGGAAGCATAGAGGTAGCATAAGGACGGACTGGTCTCCACATTGTAGTGAAAACACATCTGTGTTTACTTCTTCCAATTCCAATTCTGCAGAATGCACATGTTTCCCCAGTTGCTAAACTTGCCTCTCTTCCAAGCTTACTCAGCGCATCCTGTGCCATCTGCATAGGAGTGTGGAAGGAGTGGGGGAATGGGAGGGCAAGTGCTTCACTACCAGGCATGGTACTAGGGCATACAGTATCTTGCTCTACAGATACAAAAAGCTTACTTCTTGTAGAGGAGAAGTGTTACTTCCCATGATAGTGCAGTGTTGTGGGAATGCTCATCCATATTGAATTAATTAGGAAATTAGGGTTTTATTGAGTTGCAGAAATTGAAAGGAACTTTTTTACTGAAACCCATTTTGTCCCTGTCTTGTTTTTATAGATCATTTAATTCCTTACTAGTTCTGACCTCATAACAAGTCTAAACAAATTTTTGAAAGACTTAAGATGTTTGCTTTGATGCTTCCGAAAATGAAACAGCCAAATTTTGAAGGCCAGAGTCATCAGTGGACTGTGGCATTGTTTGCAGAATTGATTTGCTGCTAGTTTTGCCACTTTGAGAATACAGAAAGCAGTGGTTAGGAAAAGCATTTGAAGTGTGAGAGACAAAATCTTGACCTTTTCTTCCGCTTAAAGCAGATCTGTTGGGTTGTGTGCTGTTCCCATTATTTCCATTTAGTAATTTAAGGGGTCTCAGATGATCGTAGCTGTACTTCTCTGGTTTTGCTGGAAAACAGATTTGTTCTTTGTAAGCTGAAAAATGTAAGAAAAAAAGGGAAAAATGGAGAAAAAAGGGAGAAATGTAAACTTTTAACTTGGGGTGGGTGGGTGGGCGGKCAGGAGAAAGTTTTATGGTTTTGTCAGAGTTTTTAATGAAATGAATGTTCAAAGAGGAAGAAAGAAAACCTCAGCACCACCTACCCTCAAGTAGCTTTGAAGCAATATGATGAAACAGTTGTTTATCATTTAAATTTTTGTGAGATCTTAACCTCGTGAGTTCTTCCATGATGTGTGACGATTTAGTACAGCAAAGAGGTGAATCTCTAATGTATGAAAGAGATTGTGATTCATCTTATTTACTCCTGCTTCCAAGCCAGTTTTTTCCTTAATGAAGAAACATAGAAGGCTTACTTTTAAACTTAGGCTAAAAAAAAAAGAAATTGACAAATGAAAATTTAACTTTTTTTTTTTTAGCATTAGGAGCGTAAAACACGAAATAAACCAGAGCTCAGTCTTTTACATTAACGTTTATCACTAAAACGCRTTACAATAAACATCTATAAGAAAATCCTGTGCCTTGAGGACCTAATTAGGCCCTCAACATTTGTGTATGTCTTCAGTACATTTTTAGGAACTTGCTGCTTTTTCAGATGCAAACTGTTTTCTTTTTTGAGGTAGATCTTCTCATTTGCTGTAGATCATTGGATTCTTGCATTACTTCCCTTTCAGGAGATGCACTTGCCTTTGATACTTGCAGTTTGTTCCTACTATCTGGAGGGCTCCAGTATCAATATTAAATGGTTTCTCATTTCTGTTGAAATGCATCAGCCACTTTTGGTTGACACATTTCAGTTGAAACGTCAACTGTTTTTTGACTGAGAAGGTAAATATTTACATTGAGACGACCAGCACTGGTGTGACCAACCCAGATGTTAGTATATGCATTGCTGCCTAGTGTCAGATGTTCCAGCTAAAAAAGTTCTCTACAGAAAACCCCAAAGGTGGCAAAGTTGGAAGTCTGAGAAGTCATTGTGCTTCTTAGAATAAAACTGTTTTTTATAGAAAATATGCAGTTTGTCTGGCAACAAAGCAGTCGTTACCGGGTGGGCTCTTTTCAGATCAATATTACATTGCTACAGCAGGTATCAATAAAATATTAACTATTATCTTGGATAACAAAGTAAATACTAGGCTTCTAACAAGGTTCAGCCATGGAAAGTAAAAAGTTTCATGGATGTGTCAAAGCATTAGTTCATATATAATCTGTTGTCCTGGCTTAATGA
The DNA here is from genome assembly GCA_035582835.1 of Phoebastria nigripes. NCBI lineage: Eukaryota > Metazoa > Chordata > Aves > Procellariiformes > Diomedeidae > Phoebastria > Phoebastria nigripes. The sequence continues at coordinate 2,086,660 of JAYKAV010000178.1, read as the reverse complement.
GGCTGGGTTTGATGTTAACAGCAGCTTTTAAGAGTGTTTATTTTTCTTTTTAGAGGCATAGAAAAGAGTGTGTATTCCAGATGAAAAGGGAAGTTGGGATTACTCTGAGTTATCATGGCAACTAGGAGATTCCTTGATTTAAATTATTTCAAATTACAAACCCTGCTATTTTGTGGCAGACTGATTCCTGGTCATTAGTATTACCAAGAATACAACTGGGTTGGGTCTTGTGGAATCCTCTGTAGTCACCTAAAAGGCTTCCATGCAGCATTTAAATTGAAGAAAGTCTCTCTACTGGTAATAGAGCTTTTCCACATCAAAGCCACGTACGGGAGCTAGACCATGCAAGAAATCTTCCCAGGAGACGGCGTGTTTCATCTTCAGGAGGCTGCAGAGTCACCAGCTAATCTTCACAGGGCCTTTGTGGTTGGCAGCTATTACTAAGTCAGCCTGGTTTAGATGCCTCCAGTCACCCACATTCAAAACATGGGCATTGAAACCAAAGAAAGGGAGCAGGTTTTCCATTTTCAGACACTCAGCAAAAATCTGTGTTTGGTTCCTAAAGTGAAACACCCGATTCTGTATTTAGAGTCTCTGCTTTTGGAAGTGCTGGATTGAATGAATTATAAAAGGCTCTGTTAGCCTGCTGGAGCTCTGTTTCTAAATCTCTAAATCCAAAATCCGGAACATATGTTTTTCTCTGAACAGGGAAACAACTAGCTGTTGAAAATACTTTCTCTTCAGGTCACCACCTGATCAGGATTTAATTTTTCCTTAACTGCTTTTTTTCTTTTCTAACTGAACTAGTGCTCTATTCTACAAGCCCAAGGCATTTGATTCCTGGCCTCATGCATTGCAGTATCCAATTTGTCACTGGTGTTTTGGGTTACTTTGTGTTTGTAATGCATCAGCTGGCCTGACTACAGGGGGAATTCCAGGGGTGATTCCATTGTCTGCACTGAGGTTTGGTTGGCACATGCAATTTTTATAATGTCTTAACTCTTAATTATTATCATTGAAACAAATATGCTTAGATTATTATATACCAGAGAGAGTTTTTTATTCTGTCAGGTGTCTGCTGGAGTGCCTCCAGAAGGGGACCAGAATGGCCTCATGGGGAGAGTGGATGAAGGCGTGGATGAATTTTTCACTAAGAAGGTGACAAAAATGGATTCAAAGTAAGTTCAAATTTAATTTTTTAAAAAATTAAATTAAAAAAAATAAAATCCATCCTCATAGCTGGGCAAGTAGCACTTCTAAGTTGTATTTGACTTCTGTTCCCAATATCCAGGGTTGCTGTTGTCAAAGTCAGAAAATACCTTAGTAGTCAAGACATTGTGAATTCAATTACCCTCCATTAAAAATGACTACTTTGAAATAAATTGCTTTAATATACCATGTGGGGGGGGATTATTGACTAGTGTGTATTTTTATAATTCAGTTGACTTCATTTTACCCTTCAGTGGAGCTCATTAGAGCTGAAGCAGAGCTGTGTATTGGTTGAGGAACTCCTCTCCAGTGCTAGTAGAACACACGGGTGTCTCTGTCTAGTCAGGACTGCTGTTGGGCACAGCGTTTTGATAGATGACAGATTTATATTGTTTTAGAAATATGTTAAAGACATGTTTGACCAATTTGTAGTATTCCAGATTTAGGCAATACATTCATCTGAAAGGTATGTCTCCTTCAGCTTTGTATAAGGGTTATACAGCTTATACAGTTGCTTTGTAGCTGGTTGTATATTTACAGAACCATGCATCTAGATGTTCTTGCATTCATGCGTGTTCGTGCACGTACACACAAAGACACACAGACAAATACTTACATAAATAAATGAGAAAGCTAGGGCCATTTCCAGACAACTTGGAATGACCCCTTCTGTGCTATATGTGACATCCATTAAGGAAAATGGTAGGTGTTAACTGGTAGATAGCTGTGGCAGGAAAAGCAAATGTTTTAAAGTCACTGTGAGTTATAAATATCCATAGTGACATGTGAAGCCACGTGTGATATACTATGTGTAGTGGTAAAATTATGGTAGCTTTGAAAAATGGGTTAGCCAGGTTAAGTTCAGGATGCTCACAGACTACTGCATCCTCCTGGATGGTGCCCATCCAGCTTGGGCACCTGCCAGCTGCTCGTTTCACATGTCCCCATGAACTTGAACTATCCCTCTGTGCCCGTCCTTGGCCATGCCCATTGCTAAGGATTTTTGCTCCATTTGCTGCGCTGGTGGCTCTCTCTCCAGTTGGGGTGTTCTTATGCAGACATGTTATGTGCCCAGCTTTCCCCTCAAGTGTGAATACTCTGCTCGTAAGATGCCTGTAGAAAATCCTACTGGCAGGTGGGTTGTTTTGGGGTGGGTTGGTTTGTTTGYTTGTTGTTTTTGTTTGTTTTGTTTTGTTTGAGGATGAGCATCTGCACTACAAAGGTGACCTCTCTGCGTTCCTTATTGAGAGAAGGTGGCTGTGCCAACTAGTTCCTATTTCAAGCAGGGCCCTTAAGGGACAAGATAGAATCATAGAATAGTTTGGGTTGGAAGGGACCTTTAAAGGTCATCTAGTCCAACCCCCCTGCCATGGGCAGGGCCATCTTCAACTAGATCAGGTTGCTCAAAGCCCCATCCAGCCTGACCTTGAACGTTTCCAGGGATGGGGCATCTACCACCTCTCTGGGCAACATGTTCCAGTGTCTCACCACCCTCAGCGTAAAAAATTTCTGCCTTATATCTAGTATAAATCTACTCTCTTTTAGTTTAAAGCCATTCCCCCTTGTCTTGTCGCAACAGGCCCTGCTAAAAAGTTTGCCACCATCTTTTTTATAAGCCCCCTTTAAGTACTGATAGGCTGCAATAAGGTCTCCCCGAAGCCTTCTCTTCTCCAGGCTGAATAATCCCAACTCTCTCAGCCTTTCTTCATAGGAGAGGCGTTCCATCCCCCTGATCATTTTCGTGGCCCTCCTCTGGACCCACTCCAACAGGCCCATGTCTTTCTTGTGCTGAGGGCTCCAGAGCTGGACGCAGTACTCCAGGTGGGGTCTCACCAGAGCAGAGTAGAGGGGCAGAATCACCTCCCTCGACCTGCTGGCCACGCTTCTTTTGATGCAGCCCAGGATATGGTTGGCCTTCTGGGCTGCGAGTGCACATTGCTAGCTCGTGTCCAGCTTTTCATCCACCAGTACCCCCAAGTCCTTCTTGGCAGGGCTGATCCCCCAAAAGCTCTGTGAATCATGTGCCTGGATCAGTTGTTCTCCTTTTACTAATGGGCAGATACAAACCTGAGGTAGCACATTCTCGAAACAGAGCAGAGTGAAATTGTATGTTGTGATGGGATGACCTTGGCTGGACACCAGGTGCCCACCAAAGCTGCTCTATCACTCCCCTCCTCAGCTGGACAGGGGAGAGAAAACATAACGAAAGGCTTGTGGGTTGAGATAAGGACAGGGAGGGATCACTCACCAATTACCACCACTGGCAAAACAGACTCAACTCGGGAAAATTAATTTAATTTATTACCAGTCAAATCAGAGTAGGGTAATGAGAAATAAAACCTAAATCTTAAAACACCTTCCCCCCACCCCTCCCTTCTTCCTGGGCTCAACTTCACTCCCAATTTTCTCTGCCTCCTCCACCCCAAGCAGCGCAGGGGGACGGGGAATGGGGGTTGCGGTCAGTTCATCATATGTTGTCTCTGCCGCTCCTTCCTCCTCACTCTCTTCCCCTGCTCCAGTGTGGGGTCCCTCCCACAGGAGACAGTCCTCCATGAACTTCTCCAATGTGAGTCCTTCCCACGGGCTGCAGTTCTTCATAAACTGCTCCAGCGTGGGCCCTTTCCATGGGGTGCAGTGCTTCAGGAACAGTCTGCTCCAGCGTGGGTCCCCCATGGGGTCACAAGTCCTGCCAGCAAACCTGCTCCAGCGTGGGCTCCTCTCTCTCCACGGGTCCACAGGTCCTGCCAGGAGCCTGCTCCAGCGTGGGCTTCCCACAGGGTCACAGCCTCCTTCAGGCGCATCCACCTGCTCTGGCATGGGGTCCTCCACGGGGTGCAGGTGGATATCTGCACCACTGAGGACCTCCATGGGCTGCTGGGGGACAGCCTGCCTCACCACGGTCTTCACCACGGGCTGCAGGGGAATCTCTGCTCCGACGCCTGGAGCACCTCCTCCCCCTCCTTCTCCACTGACCTTGGTGTCTGCAGAGTTGTTTCTCTCACATATTCTCACGCCTCTCTCCGCTGCTGTTGTTGCACAGCAGTTTTTTCCCCTTCTTAAATATGTTATCACAGAGGCACTACCACCGTCACTGATGGGCTCAGCCTTGGCCAGCGGTGGGTCCGTCTTGGAGCCGGCTGGCATTGGCTCTATCGGACATGGGGGAAGCTTCTAGCAGCTTCTCACAGAAGCCACCCCTGTAGCCCCCCCACTACCAAAACCTTGCCACGCAAACCCAGTACGTATGTGCATAGACAGCTTGGGCGGAGCTGTCTGGTGTTGGAAACAGCTGGGCGCCCAGTGCAGATGAAACGGCTGCTTCTCTTCATTGTACCATGCATAAGGCCAGCACAGGAATCATCAAGACAGTATGGACAATGTTAATTGTCCAGTTTTTAATTTAGAGACACCAGCTAATGATTGGGCCTAGGGCAACGTATGGGTCATACAAAAGATTGGCTTTGCCCAGGAGAAGTCATTTGGTACTATTTAAAGAGAGGGAGGAGGGGAGTGGAGAAGAGTTTAAAATGTCTGTGTCTTTTACTAGGAGACCGTCAACTAAAAGTTCAGACAGCAGTGAGCCCAGTGAAGCAGGTGATGAGAAGAAGAAAAGGGACTCAAGGAAAAGTGGCTTTCTTAACTTAATCAAATCAAGAGGCTCCAAATCTGAACGTCCCCAGACTGTGTTGGTGGCAGAGGAGCCCTCCTCGCCCAAGGTTGCTGCAAAAAGTCCAGCTGTGGACACAAGCAAGAAGGAGGTAAAGCCTGCAGAGCAGAACGGTGGTACAGAGCGATCCGAGGAATTAAAGACACCAGACTCGCTGGAGGAGGTGCAGCCAGACGATGCGGCAAAAGCTGAGAGGGGTGACAGCAAAGGAAGCCCGCAAGGAGGCCGGAGGTATGGCGTGCAGGTGATGGGCAGTGGACTTCTCGCAGAAATGAAAGCCAAGCAGGAGAAGAGAGCAGCCTCTGCTCAGAAGGTGAAGGCAATTTGATTTCTCTTGAGTTGAAAAAATGAGCAAGAGCTAGGTGCCTTCAGGGGAGGCGGGTTGGGTCTACAAGGGTTGGTGACTGGGGCTTGACACATCAGTCCTGCCTTCCACCAGGGATTATGGTGTTCCTGCAAGAGGATTGCTCTCTGCTGTGGTGGTTGAACACGAATACCCTGGCCAAGGACTAGGCTGCACGTGTGGAGCAGGAGATGCACCCTTACGCCTGCACTTTCTCTCCTCCTGTGGAGGAGGTGACACCAGCTCTTGCATTTGATGTCAGGCCATCACAAGCACAGAAGAGGGCATGTATTACAGAGTAATTTTTGGGTGATGAGTAAGCACAGCTTGGATGTCTCCACTCTATATGATGTGTGGCTTGTTCACATGTAATGGAAGCATGCTTTACAAAAGGTAAAGCTAGGACAGACTTCTTACTGTGTGCCCCCTGCACACCAGTACCTCAGGTGTTTGGCAGAGTTGGTAGCTATCTGTACTCTTCTCTTTTGGAAGGTGATATAGAAAGATGGAGAGATGTACTGTATTTTAAATTACATATTCCATGCAGAGAAGTAAATCTAGCTTCCAGACACTGTTTATGTATTCAGCTTATACTTTTCATGTTGCACTTTTTTATTTTTATGTCCTTTTGTACCACACCAGATTATTTTTATGCCTTTGATTTCTGTATTTCAAATACTAACACTCAAAGAAAATAAGCATACGTTAAAAAAATTAATCTATTCCCAATTACCTGTCCAGATTCCCTTCGCTCTCTCTAATTTTCTCCTCTGTGAAGTGCTGATGCTGGGCAGGAACCCTGCTTCACTTCGCAAACGTGCGGAGTGGAATATCCTCGTGTTGCTCCAAAGCATTTTGTGCCGACCTATTTTGCCTGATGCCCATTTCCCATTGAACTTCCCCATTATCATCCCCTGCTTCCTCCCAGCTGCAGTTGGCATGTTCTAAAATTACCAAAGGATCAGCCTTTTTTCACTCCTCTCTTCCTCTTCAACATGCAGGGCACTCAGATGCTATCCATTCCCCACCATTATCCCCTGTAATTTGGAAGGTATTAGCTTATGACAGAGCTCATCTGCAAGCTTTGCTGTGTTTTCCTTCCTTTAACCCATTGCAGAATTGTGTTGTTGTGACCGAGCAAGGCACTCAAAGTTCATTTTTACCTTGCTTCATAATCTTATAGTGCTTGCCATGATGTCTGAACCATTCCTGCAGACGTTGGAGTCTTGTAATAAACAGATTCAGGTTAACACAGTAATCTATGGCTCATTAAAGGTATCCTCAGCATAAAAACGATTTTTCTAAAGAAATGACCAATTCCCACCTTTCTCATTGGTGCTGAGTAGTGCTCATGAATAGTCTCATTGATTTCTAAAGCACAAGTTTTCAAGTAAAACGCCATATGATTTCAAATAAGAGCGTTATGCTCTGCCTGTAACTTATAAAATACCAAGCTACTTCACATTATATAAATTTTTACAACTGCATAAATTGTGTATGCTTGGTGCTCTTCAAGATCTTAACAGTTGTCATCTAAAGTTAGTCAGATCTGGAATGACGTGACTAAGGTAGAATATTAGCATGTGTAATTTTTTTTTAAGTGGGGAGAGTAAAAGTCCTCTTCAACTGATGAGCTTTCATAGCATTGATTAAAAAATTGCATTTCATCTATCAAAAACAAAAGTTGTTGCCTTTTCCCAGTGTTTTTTTTTTCCCACCCTTCGCTTTTTTTACTGGTTGGAAAGGTTACCCCCCCTTCTTTCAGATTTAATTTTCAATAAAATAATTTTATTGATCTTTTTTTTTTTTTGTTAGATTTTGTAAAAATTGATATTTATGGAATGCAAAAGTACGTCTCTTTTTTTATTATTTTTATTTAAAGAGTGACAAGAAAACTGAATTGAAATAGGAATCTGTACGCAGCAGGACATTGAGTTATCCATTCTTAATGTTGCCCAGACCACACAAAATTGGACTGCTTTTCAAAAGAATTTTTCAGATACGTAATCTTAGATCGCAATATCAAATAATTTAGTTTTGCACTTTTATTCATTATGTTTATGACGGTGAAAATCATACAGTATCCTGATGGTTGAGCTACAGAAGACAGCATCCCACTTCTGTTACATTGTTTAGGAAGGGTATGACATCAGCTTCCCTAACATCTTCAAATTTATCAGAATTCCAGTATGATAGAAAATTGATTTTTCCTTTAAGATACAGATGGCTGCTTATATTCTGAGCCATTTTACGTGAAAACAGAGCCAGAAGGAATTTACTATTTCATTCATACCCTACCGCAGTCTTGTTACAGATACAAGTGATGAGCAGGTGCACAGTAGATGGAAAGATGGTAAATGCTTTTTTGTTTTCTTTTGCTTAGAATACAACGTGCAAATTGGCATTAATGGTAGAGATGAGTATTTGCAGATCAGTGTTGCCTCTAGGTGTACATAAAAAGATCTTTTAGCTCCATCTAGTGTTTACAGACTGAATTTTTAAATACCTCCAGCAAGACCTATGAGCAGACCAAGATCATCTGTAACCTGTTATTCACTCTCAATGGCACCCAACTCTGCAGTATTTCCCAACCTTGCATGAATTCCTATTAAAAGTAGAGCCTGGTCATTATTTATCTACATGATAAATTCACCTGCATTTATCTGACATGATTGACAGCTTCTCAGAGTAAATTTTTGCAGCAAGTGTTTAGTGTTGTCTTGGGACCATAAGCAGTTTGTAATGTGTGTACAGTAGGTAGCCAAACAAGCTAATGTCCTAATTGCGTTTTTATGTACTACACTGATAGATGCCAGCACTGGCTTTTGTACTTGCCTCTGAACATGGTCATATTTCCCCAGTAGTCCCATAACTAGAGAGGGAAGAAGGAGTTATAGTGAAATTAGTTTTCATATTGTCATACAGCTCTTGTAAGTTATTTACTGTAGCTAAGTGTTATCCATATATCTTTAATATTTACATAGGAAAATGAGTATTTTGGTGAAAGTTCATGAGAATTCACATTCCATGAAGAAATTGTTGGTAAATTCAGTTCTCAAAAGTGTTTTTTTTCCAAGGTATGGAAGAAAAAATCCAGTAAGTGGAGAGTGGTATTCCCTTCAAAAATATATAGCCAAGACAGTCTTACAAAGACCGTAGGAGGTGGAGAGGTGAGAATTTAGCCAAAATATCAATGACAGTCAAGAAATAGGAATAAAAACTGAGTTTTCACCCAGTGGTACAAAGCATAATGTTCCTGCTAGCTTTGGAGGGGACTTTGTTTTGCCTGTATGGGCACCGTAGCTTACCATTCTGGCCCTACAAGTCATGGCATTTCTAGAGTGCTTCTGACCAGAAGACTTCGTTGTTTGGCTCACATGTGGTTTTTAGCATACAGATGATTTTATACTTAAAACCTGTAGAAATATAATCCCTTAGAGTGGATAGTTGTATCTGTATTGGGGTAGTTTTACAGTACAAGAAGTTTAATGATGATTCTAATAGCATCCTCCTTAATGCAGTGTGCTATTTTAAGTGCACACCTGTACTTAGTGAGGAGGTTGGGAGGTAGCATTACCCTGCCAGGTCTTATACAAGAATGGCAGGCACTCAGCATCTCTATTCTTTTCTTTGTTGTATTGAAGAGAGGCTTTGTTTTAGGAGCTGTGAGATTATGAGCAAAATGGGGGTATTGGTAAATCTGTAAGGCCAACCACACTGTTTTCTGCATCACTCCCCAAAATCTGCTTCTCTTGAAATGCCTGTGTTGAATTGCCACCACAGGGGAAAGACACGTGGCCAGCATGGATATTTAGAGATCATTCCTTTATGTTTATATTTAAAATACTATTTTTACTCTAAATCCGTCAATTTTTCTATAATTAGTATGTGCTCCTGCTACTTGTAACCATTCTTCCTTCCTACATTTCCTGTTGTACAATTTTTATCTACATGCTATACCTAGCAATCTTGCAGATTGTAAGCTCCAAAGGGCAGTGACCATGTTTGATGTATGCTGCATGGCACGTGGTGGAGGTTTCTGAACACTATGGGACAGTCAGATCCCAGTATGAGTCATGCAGAGTTGGTGTTGGAGTAGTAGTAGCAGTGTCCTGAACATGTCAACATGACTTATGTGTGGATATATAACCAAATGCAGTGGTCATCAGCACAAATCATTTGCCTTAAGTCATTTGCCTGCAAAAGTCTATCCTCGTTTTTTCAGTTTCAAAAAAATCTCACTTTTTTGCCTAGTTTTATCTTTCTAAAGCTTTCTGTCATAGTATATCCTGCACTTATTTCTATGCACTTTTTGCATCCTCCCGTTTATCCCTCTGCTTAAGCTTTGGTAGCAGGTAAGACAGTAAAAGGAGGCTGGTTCTTTTACAAGCATGTCAGCTGTGTATCTAAACTTCTCCTGGTGAATACACAGGTTGCAAGCTCACTTAGGCTAGAGCTATGATATGACAAAAGTCTTTGCACCTTTTCTTTTGAGGCCAGGTTGTTAGGAAAGCTATTGTTGAGAATAGAAGACTTGGTAAAATATCAGCACATAAACAAGAGGCCCCCTTTCTTTAAAGGTGCTGAGCATCCAGCAGCCCTTGTGATGGGTAGCTTTAAACACCTTTCAAGAAGTAAGGTCTATTTGTTTTTAAAGAAATCCTGTAAATGTGTGGGCACTGCTGCTTCTGTAGTTGTAAGTTTATCTAAAATAAAAAGTTATTCTTCTATGTGGAAGAGCATACGATCCATTCAGCAGTCTTATATTCAAAATCTAGATCTTCAGAAAAAAACTTTTTATTTTAAACCTAAACAAGGAATTTTTAAATAGGGAGCTATCTTTGGAGCAAAGACTGTTTCCAACTAGCACCTTTAGTTTCAACTCCTGTACATTAGCAGACCTACCACTTAGGAGGCAGGGTGTCATTGCAGCTTTGCTAGACGTGTGGCAGTATTAGTTACCAAATCAGTGTTGTTTTCTTCCTACTTAGATCTCCAAGACCTGAAAGAGAAACAAGGAGAGAGAATCTACCATTTATTACTATCACTGCTTTCTCTGCCTTATGGCTTCCAAATTAGAGCTTTTTTCCTAACAGAACCACTGAGCTGTATTAATTACAGATGTATTATTAATATGAGAGCTTTTCTCACTCTTTCAGAAACTTGGGAATGACACAACTCCCAGAGAGTCTTTTGACATGGCGATGAGCTCAGAACGACTGGATGGAAGTGGTACAGGTACATTTTGGTTTTCCTGGTATAAACTCTTTCTAGAAAATGCAAAATGCCTAATCTCAAAATCTCACTTCCCTTTCCAGATTGTGTGTCTACAGTTGCTTAAGCAAAATATGAGCTTATGCTAAGTGGAAAGGATTAGAAACAAAGCTCACTTTTTGTACTGTGTTTGACAACGCTTTTCATGAAGTCAGCTCTAGGGCTGAGTTGATGGCTCAGCTTTTACTCTTGTGCTCCATGTTGCACAGGAGGGAAAGTACTCAATGCATGTGCCTGGGGCACCTTCGAAAGGGTGCTGACTTGTAATGGGATCAGCAAAGCTGAAGCTGAACCCAGGAGCCAGCAAAAATGTCTGTGCACGAAGAAGTGAAACTCCTGAATACACCTGATGACCTAAACATGACCAATTTGCAAGGTTTATAGTAGTCAGTGCAGGTACCAGCTTGAGTAGTCCTGTCTTTCAGCTGTTAGAATAGACATCTCATAGGCAATGGCAGCTGGCTCTTCCCAGGGCTTACCCAGCTTGACCAAAGCCAGGGCTGTCTGCAAAGCTGTGGTGCCCCTGGACGCTGCACACATGCACAAAGTGACTCTCCGTCATGTACACAGTGGAGTCCAGCCTTGCAGTACTTACAGCACCGACTCCCTCTGCACCTAGTCCTGCTGTGCCCTTGTCAAGCTGTAGTTCTGGGCCCTGATGTGGCAGTGCCTACAATGCAGCCATCTCAGGACAAGATGAAATTCTGGTCTCTGTTGAATACTTTTGGGACTGGCCAGTGAAGTGTTCAAAAGGGATTCAGCTCTGGTGGTTCGTGCATACCACATTCACTGGACTGAAAGGAGTGGGCTGAACTAGGAAATCCAGGTCAGATTTCTCAACAGCGGTGGTAGGTATCCTGCAAGCACGGCACATAGGGTTGCCAAAACATACAGAAGCAAGGCTGAAAAAAAGGGCTGAAATCAAAATCCAAATGTGGCCATCTTGGTTGAGCATTTCAGAAATCGATTTTGAAGATTTATACCTTTCTAGAGCTAGTTTTAAAAGACAGCATATTCAGAGCATGCTGAACAGCGCTTTTAAAGCCTGCTTATCTTTTGAGGAGGACCRTGTGTACTGTATGTGTCTCCTGATATCATCAAACTGAAGTCAGAGGAGCAAGAATAGTCTGTGCTTGGGGCATTAGAGTAGCTGGGGGTGTCTGACCCCAATTTTTCTCTGGTCCTTGTCTCTGTATGTGACACATTTCACCCCCACCTCACTGCACTGTGCATGCCCCTTCCTTTTGGCCTCCAGCTGTCAGTTCTTTCTTTACCACTCTTGCTTGAGAGCTTCCCAAGGCTGCTCTTCGCTGTTGTGACTACAGTTTGTCTTTGTTTTGGGTTATTTTAACTTACTGTGTTCTAATAATATTAGCAGGCCTGAGGTTAGGAAGGCAAGAGAGTTAATAGAAAATTGCTGGATGTTGCTACAGGAAAACTATAGATAGTGATGCAGAAGGAGAATAAGGGGGTTTTTATTCCTTGCTTCATGTCTGGATGTTGCCTGCTTTTTTGTATGCACACAGGCACAGGTGGAGAAGGTGTCCTGCTGTTTCGCTTGCAGCATGAAAGTCTATTCCATGCATGCAGACACAAACTCTCCCTGTCACGCACTCACACAAATATGTATGCGCCATACAATTCTCTATGGTTTGCCAGAGTTTAACTCCAGCTGGGCTGAAAAATAGCTACATAAGCTGGAAGAATGTATTGGAGATTGGCTTGCAACAAACTATATCAACACTCCCCTCCCTCCCACTGCCATTAAAATGTCTGCTCAGCACTTYTGTAACAAGTAGGATTTCTGAATGGGAATAGCAGGTAGGTAGGTCAAGTCAGCATCTGTGAGCACATACTTGGCTTTGCCAAGTACCAAGGCTACCAGTCTGCATTTCAGTTAGTCTGTAATTCTCTTCTGAGAATAAAGATGTGGCAGTTGTTGAAAATCCCAAGCTAACATACAAGTTCCAAGATTATCATTATACCTGCTACTTACAAGCCTTCAACCTTCTGAAAGCTGCAGAGTAGGAAAGTAGGGCAGGCATTTTGCTTGTCTGCAACCTAGAGTCCAGCAGGCTTTCTACCAACTTGCACAGCTAGATAGGACTGATTTATTGCTTGGAAGTCAGTGTAGCTTTATCTGTAAATACCTTGGTCTTTGTTTGGGATAAATAGCATGTTGATAAACTTGCTAATGTGTGGAAACTGTAATCCATATACAGTGTTATTAGATAAATCAAAATATTATGTAAAGAATACTTTGATCTTGGCTAAGTTTCAAAACCTCCTCTTGAGCTTGCTAAAAGCAACAAATAACAAGATGTAGCCTGCTGATCACACGTTTGGGATTTATTTTCTGGCCAGGATTTCTCTGTTGATCTTGGATACCCAACCTTTTGTCTGTAAAGGCACAAAACAGCCAAAGGCTGCCTTTTCCACTGATCCATTGCTGCTTTCTCAGCAGGTAGGCTGTACCATCTGCTCCCAGAAATATGAAGGAAGAAAAAGGTCCAGCCAGCCATCACCCCAAATATATTAGAAAGGGGGAGATGCCATCACATCTGAGGCAATTGAATTATGAAGCTTAGCATGTGTAAGAATTAGTGGTTTTAAATGCTTTTCTTGCAGTAATTTTGATTGAAATGTTAGGGGTCCTCTTACGCACTCACACAGCAGCACAGCAGTGATATGAGAGCTAATGATGGTGTTTTCCACACAAGCATATCTGTGCATGGAGCCTTCTGTGTTGCAGGAAACTTTATTTTATGTGTCTATTTATTTTAGGGCCTAAACTCCAGCAGACCCTTCCAGAGAGTCGGTTTGCCTCGAATAAAGGTGACTCCATCTCAGCATCATCAGAAAAAAATTCAAAAGCTGAACCAAAGGCAGAAGCTGGTGCAAAGGCAAGAAGTTCTTCCAATACACCAACCAGCCCAAAACCCCCACTGCAGTCAACAAAGCCCAGCCTGGCAGGACGACCCACAGTGCCACAGAAACCACGCTCTGCCTCTCGTACTGGTGAGGAGCTCTTCTGGGTGTTCGTTATCCTCAGCTGGGTACTTCTGAGTGGTGTTTGTGTGGGCTGTGGAGGAGACACTCATGGCCACATCCTGAACAGAAGTTAAATGTAGAGGGACAGGTTCTTCAGTTGCTTGCTCTTGACTTGCATCCTTCTTTTCCACCTCCCTCTGCCCTAATTCAAATAAACTTATTAAAATGGTTTAATCTGTGATCCTCAATAGTAAAGCCTGAGGAGAAGCAATAGCAGCAGCGGCAGAGCTGTTTTGAGTTAGCTTGCCTTCACAGAAGAGGTGAGCATAGAAAGCTACTTCAGCATCAAAGTCCTGTTGTAGTAGCACTGACAAAAATAACTGTATTTTCTCTAAACACCTGGCTCCAAATACTAAAGTCCTTGGGGTTTTCTGGCAGGCTGCTCTTAGCCCCTCAAGCAAATGCCTGTTATTCTTAATAACTTGCACAAACTGACTGTGTCTCACTCTCTTGTTCCTTATTTTGCCTTTGTTTCTTTCCTTACTGCTTTTGACTGGAAATAATTGTAACTGTGCTTTTATAACCCTGCAGGACTGCCAGTTGAATGACTATTAACTTCTGCTCTGTCCTAACCTCCTGCCCTGATATTATCTCAAGGTTTCCAATAGTAGGAAATATTTCAGCAGATCTCCCATACATTTGTCTGTCCGCTATTTAATAGGCCAGTGTCACAACCCCCTCTTCCCAAAGTACAGCCACTGCAGTTGGGGGGAGTTAAATGCTAGTTACTGACTCCCCCAGTAGCTACGGCAAATACAGCTTATTAATTGCTAATGACTGAAAAATGTGAGCATAGCCATCTGTAAGAGCTTGCAGACCTCTAGGCTTTTCCCATACTCACGGTTGACCTTAGAAAGATGTCATTTCTGGTGAGGACGAGGGGGCAGAGGGATATCACAGCCTCCTCCCTGCCCTTGATGAGTAACCTGAGCATTACTTAGTCTCTACACTCCAGTGAGTAGAATGTTGTTCAAATACAGAATCACCTTCAGGTTTTAGATGGCTTTAAATTTATTTTATTGACCATTTTAGAAACGGTCATAAAAGCGAGAAGTGTCAGGTAAGATGATCACAAAGATGAATACAATAGGAAAACATGACTTAATCTGGTGATGCTTAATCTGTAAAATAGGCAGTGTGTTATGTCAAAATCTTAGGTATCAGAAAGACCTGAGCTATCTGTTTCTGCCAGCTCCTATTTCCTGCAGAGAGAGCACACCGTGGGTTTAACACAGAGAGTAATTAATATTTACTCATAATAGGCCAGCTCCTTGGGTGGCAGTAAAAGCAGCACCATCTCTGTTGCAGTCTAACTTCTATCCTAGTACCTGTAGCAACCTGCTGGCTAAGCATGCCCAGGCAACGTGATGAAGCCGCCAAGCAATAATCCTATTTATGCTTTTGCTACCGCCGTTGTTTCCAGCAGTGTGGCCAAACTAATGGTAGCAAATTTTTGCTAAGTAATCTGAGGGCAGCGGAACACAGCTCGGATGTCCACAAATTATCAAAGACTGAAAGTGGTTCCTCAATAAAGCACATAACAGCTTTAGTTCAGAAATATATAGCTGTGTTTGCCAAGCACTGTGCTCATCCATATGTTGATACCGAGCTTCCCAAAGCAACTGGCCTCACAGGCACATCAAAAGCGTGGAGAAGGTCCAAGAATTGGTGTATCTGTTCAGATCGAGTTGCTTTTGGAAAGTCATCACTTTCCTGTGCTGAAAGTAAAAAGATTGACTCCTTTGTGGTGGCTCCTCAACAGTGAGATAAATTCCTATTAATTTCCAGTATGCAACTGAATTAACTCATTGTACAAATACGCAATACAGGTGATACTCTGAGTTCCTTTTTCCTTCTATCAATACTAATGTATCTTCCTAGTACTTCTGTTGTGTACATATGCCACTGTTTACTCCTTGGCAATCAAACATACAAGCAGTTTAAGTAATCCATTGTAGCTGTACTTCCCTGCTGTCCAAACAAAGGCTGTCTAGTGTAAGACTGAAAAGGTCTTCCTGTAAGGACTGTAAAGATGGTAGTCAACTTGCCATACATAACACATATCCAGCCTTTTAGAGAAACAAGATATCCAGATGGATTTGAATTTAAGTTCCAGATTTCCTCACAGTCTAGAAGACAAAGTATTTTTTCTATTTAGAAAAGCTTTGCAGATGCTATCATGTCATGTACTGGCAATTTATTCCTGGAAGTACAGAGTTCTGTAGGCTATTTATGAAATTTGTTTCCTTGGTTCACTTTTATGCCTTATAACTGTGAAACAGGACATCCAAATTGATCGGTTCATTATGTTTCAGGACAATAAAAATATAAATAGAACCAATGTTCCAAAAATCCATCCAAAATAATTTTCAGCTGTTCTTTACAAATTGCATACTTCTGTCTTGCAGGAAATTCAGTTGGTCCCATCAGATTTCTATTTGTGCTACAATAGCAGTACATGTTAAAAATGCTGAAATTTAGGTCTTTGCTTTGGCTATTAGAATTCTTTCACCTGGACTGAGGGCCATCATGCATTCTCTTKACATAATGTAAATTCCTGAACCCTTCTTTTTCTGACACAGATTCTAGCTGTTTCTTGTTTGTGTATTGTGTTGAGGTTTGGACCATCATAACAGCACGATTTCTGTGAGTTACAGCACAAATATAACTGCTCACCCTTTTGTTCATGGCACTCCACAGAGGATGCTCCGGAGTCTCCCTCCGGCCCCAGTTCCCCAAAAGTTGCCCTGCTTCCACCTGTGCTGAAGAAAGTTCCTTCTGATAAAGAAAAGGATGGTCAGAGCAGCCCCTCAGTCAGATCGTTTTCTCAAGAAGGTAGGAGTGTTGATATAACTGTTGTTCCAGTGTGCTTGTCTTCTACTAGGATTCGATGTGTCATTGTCCCCTGATTTGTTTTCACTTGGAAGGGAAGAGGGTTATTCATTTGGAGGAAAAAAGAGCAAGGAAAGTGTATCTGGTCACCTATTCCTTATCTCCTCCACTCATGGGTTGGTGCTCTGTATTTTCTTCCTTTGATCAAACCAAGTGAAAGATGAATCCCTTGGTTTTAATGATGTAGCTGAACAATTAAGGGACTCTTGTGTTGTGTATATTATGGTTTAGTTTGGTCTGAATCGCGATGCTGATTGGTATTGGTCACACACAATAATGTGAAATGCAGCTCTGTGGTTCAGCACATTTCCAGGGGAGTGGCCACAACTTTGTTCCTGGCAGCCAGCCTCTTGCTCTGTTAGTACCCTTCCTTTCTGTGGGGTCGCTGCATGTGACTGAGTTCACCTTCTCCTCGGGCAATGAGTYTCTGTGTGCCAGGGCTGAGCTTGGTACCTTTTATGCACAAGAGTAGGCTGCTGCCTTGTCTTTGCTGCTTTTCATGTGTGCGCTGGATTTCTACTTTTGCTGATGCATTTCCTTGCCCACAGTTGGCTCTTAAAAGAGCTAAGGCTTCCTCTGATAGTRTAGGATACGTGGAGAAGTAGTCACAGAAATGTTGGTCAGTGTGGTGTTAGCTGGCACAAATGACAACGTTTGAAATCTGGGGGTAAGACCTCTTCTTTCCTGGGACTCTCCTCAAGAAAGACATCCAAGGTGATTCCTATCACTTAAGCTGTGAGACAAAGGGGTGCCCTTTCACACTCTGCCAGCAGTTTTTCATAGTGTAGGATGGGGGCAGACGAGTCAAGGCAGATACGTAACACTGAGTTGTGAAGACAGAGCAGTTGTGCTGCCCACAGAGCCCACCGTTACCCCCTAGATGAGAGGAGGGGCAAAGCCATCCCCAAAGCAAGGATGGTCCAGAGGTATATTTTGAGAAGCTTCTCCCTTTCTTTCCTAAAACTACCATTTCCTTTATGAAACAACTTACCTTACAGTCTGGGTGTTGCTCTGCTTGGAAAATTGTTGCTGTGGTGGCTACCATTTGGTGACCGCATGTCAGCATGTGTAGGGTATTTGTCTACATGTTTTGACTCTCGCTTCAGCTACCTTTATGATGCTGTTGGGCTGCTCTTGTGCCATAAAGGTGGCTCAGCAGAACCACCACAATCTCACTGAATTATGTAGAGCTAGCAGGACACAACACACCCAAGGACCTCTCCTGTGTCTGGAAAGGGCTGAGGGTTCAGACAGTCCATGTTGTCAAAAGCTGCCACAGTCTGTGGCTCAGGGTCTGGAAAAGACAGCAGGGTGTCTGAAGTGCTTCCTGGTGGCTGTGGCATTATGAGGTCTGCAAGGCAGAATAAAGCATGTTTATTCTCCTGCCTTTAGTCCCATCAGAGCCTGTGTTGAGACAGGTGAACTGGGCTACAGCTTAGAGATCAGACTCGCTACACTGGTGCCATCATGTTGGGAATGGTTGCAGTTAAAGGCTCTTGCCACAACAGACTCTCTCAGCTGCTGTCTGATAACTGCATATGCTGGAGTCCTTGTTTTCTCACCAGCTTTTCACCAGACTGTGAGAGAGAACTTGTTACTACATAACTAGAGAAACACAGTGTAATGGGACTTGTTGCAGGTACATTTTAGCTTGAGGTTAACCTCACCGTTTCTGTGCTATATGCCTTCTCCATCTCCCTGTCATGAGGGAACATATTGGAGAAGCAGGGAATATGGGATCGTAACTACAATCCTTTTGTGTTACAGCAATCTCTAACATAGCAGAGATTTGACAAGGTTTTTGCAGTTTGTGGTTGTCACATGAGAAGAGGGACAATCACTTTGTTTTTAAAATGTGTTTGCTGTTTGCAAATCCTTACACAAATGGGGTCAGATACTGTGCTTTCCCCACCCCTTGCTACCTGAGACCTCCACAGACAACTTGGCCAAACACAGGGTTTTCTAGTTGCCACTACTTTGCACTGTACGAATTTTATCAATAACAGTTTAGAACAGCTAAAATTGCGTTTCCAGGTCCTTATGGAGCTGCTATGCTTTGCATAAAATTGTTTGGGAAAAAGTAAATTCCTTTTTATTTGTTACTGTTCTACTTCCTCATTCGTCATTCCTCTGTCCTTCCTTTCCGCCGCCTTTCAGGCTAGCATGCTCAATTTATTTCTGCAACTGGTAAATCACTGCAAATCTGCCTAAGTTAGTAAACAAAATTATATCTCCTGCAAAAGAAAGCTGCAAATTAGGCGATACTTGATTATAAAATTGCTTTATGTTAATGAGTTTAACTGTACTATGTGGGACAATCTCAAAATACACCTCTTTACACAGCGTACCTGTAAGATCAGGCTGCAGTTACCAACATATGTAAATATCTGGACTAAATTTAAGCAAGCATCTGGCATATTGACTACTACTCTTTGAACAATTGATTAAATGGGATGGATAAGTAAAATTATTTATATTACTTTCTGTATGTGAGCCTACAGAATAGCTTAGGAGTATAAATGAATCCTTTTCCCTGCTAGAGCAAACAGGAGATTGTCAAAAAAGAGATACAGCTCATGACTGTGCCAAGCCATCTGRCAGCGTGAAAACCACTTCAGGGCAGTATTCTACCAGTGCAGAAGAGGAAGCTAATGTGCTTGGGCAGAGGAAGGCACAGCCAACTTCTGGTTAGGAGTTTTCATTTTTCATCGAGACGGTGCTTCATAACTGGCACTAACAATTGTTAAGAAACTGTAATAGCAAGGAAGACACAAAAGGGTGTGGGTTTGTCATTGGATAATGAGAAAGGTAAAAATTTCATGGGATGCTAATCATCTTTCTGTCCCTATGGGAAGTACACGGCGTGAAAAAATTTCCAGATAAGAAATGTGTGTGCATTTTTCCTTCGTGGCAACACCAGTGACCAGTACCATATAGCACCTGCAGCCCCTCTGCAGAAGAGGGCTCATTACAAAACGTGATTGCTCATTGCAGTGACGCTGGCACGCTGCCGTGTAAGTACGCTGCAGGTAGACTATCCACTGCTTTGTGTGCTTACATACCTTTCCTTTTTAAGATGTGTGCACTGAAGTATTTCAAAATACATTTCAGCCTGAATATTGTTAGTGCCAGTTTCAGTACATCACTCACAAAACTATTTGAGAACTGCGTAAATCAGCTAATTTTGACATAGTACTTTTGCTTTTCAGCTGCATAAACAAACAAAAAAACACCAAAAGAACTCAAACTCAGCACTGTGCTGCATGCTTAAGCCATGCTTCCTGAAGGGCAGCTTTGACTTATAGTGAACTCATTCAGTAGGCTATAAAAATGTTTGGTTGATCTATGTGTTTTTAAAATATAAAAGCTCCTGTTCTCAAATGGTATGTGTTTATGTGCTTCTCTTTACCTCTTAACTGGTTTGTTTAAACAATGATTCAAAATTACTTTTTTTCTGAAGTATTTTAATGAGGTATTTGAACATCTTATGCAATTACATTTACCCACAGTTTTTCTATTTATAAGACATCATGTATCCCTTTCGTAACATCCTCAGCCCAAACTGATTTCCTTTTCATATTGTAGAATCAAACTTAGCCCACGCAAACTTGGAATCTCTCCTCCCTGTCATAATCAAATTATTATATTTTAGTTCGTTCTAAGATATCTCTCTGATAAAGTAAGTTTCAAAAGCTGAGACGCTGCCACAGATCTACGCAGGTCACCTGTGTATGGTTTCATCGGGGCAAGGGTAAGCTCTTGTGGCAGAAGCCTGCTTGCAGTATGTGGACTTAAATGCCTGATAAGTTGCTCAGATATTTTTGGGGCAAACTACCTGTCTTGATTTATTAGACCATAAACTAAAATGGCTGCTGCAGGATGTGTTCTGGGGTTTGTTTGAAGAGTGAATGGAGGCTCAAACAAAGGCCATGTAATTAGTAGGAGGTACAAGTATCAAGAATGACTCAAAAATTTCCAGGCACCTATTTCTTTGAAAAGCAGTGGTGTTTGCAAAGGTGGAAATGCCTGAATTTTTTTTACAGAATTTAGGTATCTTAATCCTCTCCAATTCCATTAAATAGCTTTAAAAACCTTTCTCAAAATACTTTCCTCTTCTTTCCCAACTTGCAAAGCCGGGATAAGAATGCAGCGAGCATGTAGCTGCTGGCTCTCGTTTCCTCCCATAGTTTGGCTAGCACAAATAAGGAAACAGGTATTTTGGACTCAGAAGAACTATGTGGGTAGCAAATGTGCCATGTGTGCGGAGATGGGTCTCCACAAGACGTGTGCTGGATGTGTCCATTCTGCTTTCGTCACAGCAGAGATCCAGAACTGGACAATGTCTGTGCCAAATGAAAACGGGCCAGAGCTTTCTCTCCCCTGTTTCACGGCCTGTTGGCACACACCAGCGCTGCCTGGGGAGTTGTGCCGTATCCCCAAGGATACGGGGAGCATCCCTGCTGAGGCTGCCCCAGCAGCTTGGCAGCATCGGCTCCCTCAGGATTCCTCTCTGCATTTTCCACATTCCTGGCAGACCCTAACACAGCCTGGCGCAATTTGAAATGGCCACGGAGATGCGTCAGCGACAGCCTGCTGCTTGTCTGCCCCTGCTGTGGCTGGAGCTGCACGCTGGTGACAGGGCAGGCTGTCCCTTGCGGCGGTGAGGCTCTACATGAGCAGTACGCAGGGGAGGAGAGGYGGTGCTTCATGGCCACCGTGGCTGCTGGTGTCTTGTTAAGAGAGGCACGGACAAATGTGAACAGGCACAAGGATCAGTGCGAACCAAAGACGGACATCCTTACCTGAAATGGTGGAGCAAAGAAGGTCTCRTAACTGTAACGTTTAATTTTGTGGGGGTGAAGTGAGATGACTTGCAACGAAGTCACATTTAAGGGCCACTGTGTGTTGGAAGGTTCATTTTAATGGGAAGTATGAGATTTCTAAAGCTATCAATCCTTGCGTAACGTCACCCCCATTGGTGTGTACAATAACTCTCTTGTTACCATAGCAATTGTAGACCACTGATTAGATCAGAAATCTTAACAAGGTTTTACAACCTTCTTTCCAATTTATTTCAAAGCTTATAGGTTTGGGGAAAACCATGGCCTTACCGAGATTTTAGTGCTGGGCGAACAAAATGGGTACTGTTTGCATTTAGATCATGGGAAGTGGGTATGTCTGCCTGCTTTCTCCACTGCTTTCTCCTGCTTGCCGAGCACAGCAAGGTGCAGAGCCCGTGGTCTCAGCTGGAAGAGATGCAGGTTGGGCTCAGAGCCATGGGTGCCCCCCCCATCAGGGAACAGGGAGGGCATTGGGACCTGGCAGTGCTGGTGGGGCAGGGAGCAGCAGTTCAGGTAACTTGGATGCCAAGGTGAATGTCTGTTCTGATTAAGGCTGCTGAGTCAAAAGGGAGAAGCCAGATGTGTCCTACTAGGGAGACAGGCCTGCCTGGGATGTGCGCCACTGGTCTGAGGGGTGCCCAGTGAGGATATCCACCTGAGCAGTCAGGGGTGCATCGTCTGAGATCCAGCCCAGCTGGAAAAAAGAATGCTGTTCTGGTTTTGAAGTGGTGTGATGAGAAGAAAGTCTCTGGGCTGTTTCTAACTGTAATGTTTATCCGTGTCACAGTGAAGTACTGAGTTTCATATTTCAAGTTTGCCTGCTTGCCAACCAACGGTGGAATAAAATCTGCTCAAACTCTCTCTCTTCTCTCTCACCTTTTTCTGGGTTGAAGAATTAATGGACCTATGCTACTCCCACTAGTGCAAATGAATTCAGTGGAGTCCTATGTGCATGAATGACTTCTTTTTTTATTATTTTTCTTCCTCTCTCTTCTACAACCACTAGTAAGACCATTTTCTGTTTTATACAGCTGCGAAAAGAAGCCCTGGGCAGCAGTCTCATGAGTTCCAGGAACTGAAGCAGAGGTCCTTAAGTAAAGACGGCCATCAGGGAAGCAAGTCCAGTGACTCTGGCGAAGAAGCAGATAAAGATTTTATTTTTGTTTAGCAATCAGTACAAGCGCTTCGTAGCGCAAGAGCTTTTTATAACAATCAGGGTACAGCAATCAACAGCCCTTCTAGCCAGCTGCTCTTTCACCACAGGTACATTTCCATGTGGAAAATCTGATCTTCCGATCATGATTTACAGTACACTCACTTGTTATTGATTCGGTCCTTAATTTCTGTTCTGTACAATGCAGACATTCCTTTCCATGCCTTTGCTAAAGCCAGCAATTCTTTCATGTATTCTACTTGAATTTCTCTGAAGCAGCTACAAAGAGTGCCCTGCATTAGGGCATTTAGGAAGCAAAGCAAATTAACTGGACACTGTCTTACACTAATACACTGTACAGCAGGTGATGTGTTGTACTGCTGAATGTAAATGTGTCAGATCTGCACGTGACTTACCTATAAATATATTCTTGCGGTATGCAATTGCACATTGTAATTATATTAAAAGAGCACACTAATAAAATAATTTGTATAGATTATATATATTAAATGCTTGGGTATGGTTTTTACATTCTCCCATAGGGAGCTTCTTTCTTCCTGTTCTCGTACTGTACATAAAGCTCCAACGCTTACATTTGTGTACCATCAAAAAGCACAACAGAGAAGGATTTGGATCATGGTATGCTTCCACATTCATATATTAATGTATATAGTTGATTGGAATGAGGGCAATTGAAATTCTATTAATATTGCTGTTTTCTAGAGGCCTTCCTCAGTTCTGTCTGCGTATTAGCTTCCTTTCAATGTGTAATTCTACGAGAAAAATAATCTGTAAAAACATTTCCGCTTTTGAGGGAGGGGGTGCAAATTTCCCAAATTACCCACTTACATTACAGGTTGAAGGGATTTTATTCATATGTATATTTGTAACAATAAAAAATGATTTTACAACTGAAATACTAGTCTTTGTTTTTACGGCACTATTTGTGGTCTGACGGTCTCTGCTCTTTGAATGATGGCATTGTGTGAGGTAGACAAAGTGTGCAGTTAAGACAAAACCCATATGATCTTTTTCTGCTTCTAGTAAAATGTCTGTTCCTGCTGAAAGGGACACGTACACATCATCTTCGTAAAACTGCTGAAAGAAGATCTCTTTGCTAATCTCCTCCCTTGGGATCTTCAGCAAAGCAGCCTTCACATGAGCCAGAAACACCTGCTATCTAAATTCTCTATTTTGGTCCCATAGGACAGAACACAATTGTTCTGATAACTCTCTCCCAAGAGCAATTTCCCTGGCCCTGCTGCAGCTTCTTGCCTGGGTAGAAATGCTCAGATACGTGTCTGTCAAATGACCTTCTGTCTGATCCCTGTGCACATACCTGCTGTTGCCACTTCTCCTATTGCAGTATAAAGGGCTGCTAAGTCAAAACAGTGGCCTTTTATACCAGAACATCTTAGAAGCACTTTGTAGAGGTTCACATCTCAAGAAGTAGGCTACAGGGCTGGGGGTTCATACCTGTTCATGCACTGTCTTGAAATTCTGCACTCATCTAAAATCATTAAGAGGAAGTTCTCCATTTTCACATACATATATTCACTGGGCATCAGTGAGAACAAAAGGCAAAGGAAAACTTGAGATGCTTGTATTAGAAAGGAAAAATAATCCAGTCATAAATAAACTGCAATTTTTATTCCCATAGGACATGGAAAAGACAACTGTCTGAGAAGTGTAAGTATACAAGAAGGGTTGCCTGATTTGTTGGTTTTGTGAATTTAAGAAAACTAACAGCAAGGTTTGTGGTATTAATTAAAAAAAAACAAACCTCTAACTTCCAAGTGCTGAGAATTTCTCTTACTTGTGCTTGATGTCCTTCTCGCCAGTCATCTGAGATATTGTACTGGTCCCGCTGTGAGAACTCATGGCAATAGTGTGTGCCCATCACCCAGGTATCAGTAAACCAAAGACAGGGATGTCTGAAATGCTGTAGAGAAAGTATGTGTTTGTGCTGATAAACACACAAATAAGAAAAGTTACAGTGCTGTAATAGTTGTCTGCTGGAGTATAAAGATTTCATTAGAGAGCAATGTTTTTCCGTATTAGTTATGGAAAACCTTTCCAGTCTTTATTCCAGCCATCAGTGTGTTGTGGGCAGGCTGAGTGGTGGAGAAATGACTTTAGGGGAGTGCTAGTGTGAGCTCTTGGAGACCTGGGGTTTGGTTTTGTGTGCGTGTGTGGTTTTGGGTGTGGGGAGGAGCGATAATTTTCATTTCTTTGCTATCTTTCTGCCTGGTGAGCCCAGCACTGTCAACCCGATTGCAAAGAATTCACGTTGCATCCAGAGCACCCCCATTATACCTCTTCTACATTTAAGAAACAGTGACTTCTATTTTCAGTATCTTGAGCCCATAGAGGCCTCAGGTAAGTGCCAGCGTGTTTTGGGGAAGTAACAACCACTGTACCCTCATGCCGAGCCAAGCTGGTTGGGAGGTTTGGGGGGTCACGGCTCTGGGGGGCAGGGGAGGTGCTGCCTTTCCACAAGCTGCGGGCCCTCTGAAGCAGACACGCAGCTGGGGGAACCCTCCTTGTTTCTCTTGTTGCCTCCCTGCTGCCTGAGCCACCCTGCGGCTGCTCTGCGGTCAGTCCCCCATGCTCCCTGCCTGTCCCAGGCTGTGCGCCGCCCTGGGAGGGCAAGGGGCAGAGCCCCGAAGCCACATTCAGCTGCTTTGGTGGGATGCCAATGGCAGAGATCCCTGAAGCTCCTGGGAGGCTGAACAGAGAGATCAGCTAGTGGTACCACTGAAGAAAAGTGCTGCTACCTGTTCTCCCAGGGCATCCATAGTGTCTTTGAGTACTACCGATGCTCTGTGTTCCTCCCCGTCCCACACTGGGTGCTGCCTGAGCACCTCTAGCCTTGCTGGCAGTGGCGGGAGCAGAAGTTGGTGCAGGAGGAGATGTGGCTTGCTTCCAGGCACGCTGCCGGCCTTCCTCCCGCAGCCGCAGGCGTCTCYGCAATGCTGTGCTGCGTGGTCTGGCTGCTCAGATAGGGCTCACAGGGTCCAGCTGGGGTTATGTCCAACATGATGGTTTGGTCCCTGGACCGTGGCTGGTCTCAGGCAAGACAGCAGCTGCATGTTGCGTTTGCTGTGTTTGGAGGTGATGGTGAGGGGGTGGCAGCATCTGAGGTGACAGCAAGGTCCTCTGCGTCACTCCATGCACACAAGCACATGTACTGTATGACTAAATCAGAGTGAAGGACCCAGCAGCCCTGGTCACCAGGTTAGAAATGCTGCCCTGGAAGGGGTCCTAGCACCAGCATCTCTGGTTAGAGCTGCACCTACCTGATCCAGCCTTGGGAAAAAGGGGCAAGAAGCTCTCTTGGAGGAAGCTGCCCTGCCCTTTTCTGCTCCTAAATCTGGTTTTCAGGTTTTGCCATTGAAGAATTTCACCCGTGATGTACGCAGCAGGAGCGCCTCCCCATTGGAGACGCGCTGCAGAAGGGCTGTGGCTGCCTGCCAGGCTCCAGCGTGAACTCAGACAGCTCTACACCACATCTGCAGGACCTACTTCCCACTCCCTACCAAAGGAGGTTAAAATCTGGCTGATAGATTTTGAGCGTTTTAAAGTATTCCCTGATGTGCAGTAACAACAGTAAATAGCTGCTTCCTAAGATGGGAACAGCAATCGTCTTAAATCCTCCCCCTTCACCAGAGCCATCCAGCCAGGCTGAGATGATTTGGGAATTAATATGTGGCCCATTAGTCACAAATCTGCGCGACCCACCGCGCTTAACTGAGAGCTGCCATCGGCACGAGCTCTTGCTGCCGCTGCTTATTAATTGATTAATGTGGAGATGATTTCTCTCTCCTGTTGCATAGAAAAAAAGCTACTGAGAAACATTTTCTAGGAAAATACCAGAAAGCTCTTCTCCCATTTGAAACGCTGCTTTCTTATGGTCACGAGAGAGCCGTGCTGCTTTCCCCACGCCCAGGGATGCTAATGCTGGGTGGGCTGTGCCCAAATCCCACCTCTGGAGATTATCCTCTGCTTGTGCTGAAGCTGGGGGGAGGTTTCAGGTAGTGACATTGTCCTTCACTTCTCCTGGAGCTGTGGCCCAGAGGATCGCTAACAAATACAGCGCAGGTGAGTACCAGAGATTATCATTTAGTGCCAGACTCTTGCTGATCAGGCCTGGAAAGCAGCGCGGTCTTTCCCCGTCCTAAGAAAGAGTCTGTAAATGGGGAGGATGAAAATCGCTAAATAAACACATGGTGATGACCTTCTCTTTCCTTCAAATGTAGGAGATGACAAAACCCAGTTGTCTGAATGATTCCCTCTCAGCGCCGCCAGCCCTCGCCCCCTCCCTGTGAGCCCTTTCCGTAGCTCCGGGCAGGCAGCCGGTGAGCCGGTGCCCAGGACCTCGCTGCCCTGCCCATGCCCAGCCCAAACCCTCCTAACTCCTTTGGATGCCCCAATGGCATTGCCAGTGAGTCTCTCAAAGGTTACAAACTGCTCACTGGATAATTAAAATGCCTTCAGTCTGTCACATAACCACTAACTTGTGTCCTGCTAAAGAGAGAAAAGTACTGCCTTGGGTTGGCCTCCCCCTCCCCATCCTGGATATAAGAGATCATAGGAAGATCTGCCAGGCACCTTCCCGGCTTTCCTCCCCACCCCTGGGCCCATCCTCCTGCAGTCCCTCATGCCTCTTCCCAACATGAGTGTCTTGCCAGCGCCAGGCAAGTGACTCTCCACCAGTGTCCAACATTTCCAACGCCATCATGACCACAGGCAGGGCAGGACCCCGCAGAGGCCGGGGTGGCTTCCCCGGGGGGCAGAGACGGATACGTTCATTTTAGGTTGAGAGCAACCAGCTTCACCAAACAGCCAGGGCTCCCTGGCCCTCGGGCCACGACCGTGCCTCACTTCAGCAGGCGTTGCCGACGGCTGGCAGCTTGAAACGCTGCTCTGATCATTGCACATGGAAATCTACTTTTCCCTTTGTGAAACTGAGATTTTCCCAGCTCTGAAGGGCAGTTTTCCAGCCTTGAGGATTTGCTGGCAGCATCAAGACTTTAGTGGATTTGGCTGTGGGACTCCCACCATCTCGTGCTCCCCTCCTGTGCCCCATCCCGACCCCTTGAGACACAGAAATGGGTGGAAAACTGTCTGGAGCACCTCGGCTGAAGGCTCTGGACTGCAGGCTTGTCCTCAGGGGGCTGCCCCTCAGCCTGGTGCGGGGCTGGGCCGTAACAAGGGTGGAAGGGCTGTGGGGTGTCGAAGGCAATACTTCGTCTTGAAGGCAGTGGTTTGTTTTAGTCATTTATTTTGGCTATTTATTTATTTATTTGGGGTTATTCTGAGACATGCTGAAAGGCTAACGTGCCCAGGTTGTCCTTCTGAGGCTCTGAGAGGGAGAGCAAAGAGGTGCCAGCTTCAGCAGAGGCTCCTGCGCTGAAACCCAGTGGCAACTGGCAAAGGACGTGAAGCCACGTGTGACGTGCCACTGGGAGCACCCCGGCACAGGGTGTGTGCTCAGGGACCCGGGAACAGGCATCTGAATGGGGTGAAGAAACGCAAAAGTGAGGTCTCACGGTRAGCTGCAGGGCAGTGAAACAAGTCGAGGGGCGTAAAAGCTGATGGCAAGTCCCTAGAAAGCAGCCGGGGGGGGGCCGTGTCCAAGCGTCCCTGGGAGACGTGAGACATCCTGAAGCTCTGGGGTCACACACGGTGAGGGGAGGAGAAACCAGAGCTGGTGGCAAGAGGCACGCGCGGCCCCGGCCAGCCGGTGCAGAGCAAGGGCAGAGCTCAGGCCCCTTGTGTGAGGCTTGAAGAGAAAAGAAGGAAGGGATCAGCTTCTCTGTCTCTGCCAGCTTAAATGAAATCTTTTAAAAACAACTCTTTTTAAATGAAATCTTTTAAAAACAACTCTTTTCCTCTGTGTCCAGGACAGAGCTGTCGGTTCCCCATCAGCACGCAGCCAGGGACGGGCTGGTCCTTGGGACGAGGCGCTTGCCTGGTTGGGAACTGGGACCACCGTCCTTGCCCTGCCCTGGGCAGCCTGTGGCAAGTCCCCTCGCCTTGCCGTACCTGGGGCAGCCGGCTCACTCCTGCCCCAGGACATCCCACCCGTGGTTGCTCCTGCCGCATCAGAGAGACGCCCCAGGGGCAGGGGCCGCCGCTGCCCTTGGAGTGCAAATTCCCCCAGTGCCAAGTACCGCAGAAAAATTGCTGTAACAGCAATGATGCTCGTCAGCACCGAGAAGCTGAACAGTGAGACCCTGTATTTTCAAAGAGAGAGAGAAAACAAAGCGTGAGTCTCTGTGCAGCAGATGAAGGGGAAAATGMGTTTTTTAGAGGTGCCTTTGCAAGGGCTGTGCTATCGCAAAACTTAATTTCTTATGCCGTATCCTGCAGCAAACTGAAGAAGAGGCTCCTGCCGACATGAGAAGAGTCTCTTCCCAACGTGAAAGCCACTCTGCCTTTGACACCCCTACATCAGCTGTCCTGGGGCTTTATAAGATGTGGGTTTCAAGTGCCTGCATTTGAGAAGCCTGTGTGGGAAAGCAGAGATGCTGCCACTGTCCCTCCCAGCCCTGTGGCGGGGTCCTTGCTCCGATGTCGCTGTGCAGATGCTGCTTTGGCAATTTGCGATGAGCTCTGCCAGCTGACCCCAGCCCCAACCCTTCAGAGCCTGTTTTTTTCTGCTTTTCCAGTAAGTTGAATTGAGGAGAAGAAAAGCTGCGTGGGAGAACGAGCATTTTAATTAGATTGATACTGGCCAGAGAAGGCAGGAGAGGGGCTGCCAGCTTGGCAAATCCAATTTGGTTTAACTGAATGGAGGAGTAAAGTGAACTCTGTAATCTCTGCTCAGCATCGCTCGGGGGGTGCCTCCTTCCCTTCCTGTTTGCTGAGGTGGGTAGGACCCAGCGGTGGGTAGAGGAGAGTCCCATGGAGGCTGTACAGCCCCCGCTTTATTCGGACAAYGTTAAATTCTAGCAGAAGACTGAAATAATGAAAGTCATTAACCATAACTGAGACTGCAGCCCCTGGCTGGGTAGCATCGAGCAGCATGTGGCTGGGGGAAATGTCAGCTTTTCCTTTGGGAAATCTCTTCTTAGATCCCATCTGATGGCCTGAGTCCTGACCCCTCCTTTCCAGCAGCATCCTTTCCCTCCCCCTGCTCCTTTCCAGCAGCATCCTGGTGGGAAGGGGTTGGCTGCTCCCCCGTAACACTCATGGGATCTCCATTGCCGGTCCAAAACGCAGAAGAGGTCTGATGCCTGATGCCTCTCAGTTTGGGGGGGCTGCATGGGGAAGGCTGGAAAAACCTGGCCTTGGTGGGAATCTGTGGATGGGAACATCTGTGGGATGGTTGTCCTCATGTCACATCACAGCCATCAGTACCGGGACCTGAACTGGCTGTGCACCTCTGTGCACCCCCGCACCCACCCCCCTGCACCAGCTGAGCCAGAAGGAATGGAACCAGCATCCAGCCCGGCACAGGGATGCGGAATTTGCTGGGCAGAGGGAGGGMGGGAGCGGGGGAAGGGAGGAGGGCATCCGCGCTGGAAGCTGGGGGTTGGGGTGTGCCCCTAATAAGCAGCTTGTACCCATCTGAGGGTGGGGTTGCAAAAAAGAAGAGTCTATTTCTTTTCTGCAGCAGATAGCTTTATCTCTGACTTGCTTTCCAGGCAAATGGTAGGGGGATTCACTGACTGTTATTTCTACTGTGTTTCCCTTTCAGTTTGTCTTTCATCTGCTTCTCCAGCATTTTCCTTTGCTGTGATGCTCACAGAGCCCTTGCCGGGCGGCAGCACATCGTCCCCACCCTCCGCAGCCCCAGCTGCGCACAGCCGCTCATCTGGCATCCTCGCCTCCCACCCCGCTGATGCAAATTGGGCGCTGGGTGCTGGGGGACGGGTTGTGCGGAGGATCCGGGCTTGGGCTTCCTGCAGGACCCGTGCAGGACCCAAACTGCCTGCAAAACAAAGCGCTGATGGGTGCCATCGGTGGCTTCCTCGGTGTCTCCAGTCGGTGTAAAGCTGAGGGCAGCTGAAGCCATTTGATGAGGAAAATTATTTCCATTTATAAATCCATGTCTGCATCTATTGGAATTATCTTCTGAGATGGTGAGGGACAAAGTCGTGCCACAAATCCAGATGCTGATTTTTTTTGGTTCCCTATTCTGGTCATGGAAACCCAAATGTGTGACATTGATACTTCAAGTCTGGCCCAAAGAACGAGGCATTTGTCGGCTGACCCTTTTCCTCTTTGCAAATCAGCAATCTGCACTTTTATGCATGTTGTCCCACTTCCAGTTGCTTGATTAAGCCTTTCTACAAAGCTAGCCCAGCCTGGGGTTTGCCCACGTGCTCCTTACTCTGCTCCTTACTTTGGAAAAATTGCCATTTTTTTAATTTACTATCAGCATCAGCTAAATAATATGGCGTTGCTTATGTCCCCCAGCTGGAGGGCTCCCCGACCCACAGCGGGGTYGCGTAATGGCCGTGCGAATGCTTCCGGCGTGAAGGCACCTACTGAAGCACATTCATGTAAGACTTAGCCAAATGACACCAAAGTTGGGGTGGATCCAGGGTATTTTCGCCCCTTTGCAAATGAGAACGTCTTTGTGGGACTCCTCAAGGCAGGATTTTGGGAAGGGTGAGGGGTGCTGCGGAAGAGAAGCGCCTGTCAGGGAGACCAGGAGGGTGCAGAAGCCGGGTCGGAGGCTCCCTGAGCGGGAGAGCGAGGGCTGGCACCCACCAATCCGAGCCCGCCTGAGCTGAAAGGAGGGAAGAGTTACCAGGAATAAGTTGTTCTTTCCACTTCCTAGTGAGTCTTACTTACCTATATCCCAAATTTTTGGATGCATTTTTCAGGAGCCTTGCAGATCACAGAGAAAACAAGTTTTCTAGAAAAATAGCTATTTTTATACTTTTCAAAGCTATTTCATACACCCAGATTCACATTTTTAAAAAGGGGACATTTTTTATTCTTTGATGCCTAATTGCCATAATCTGAAAATAAACCAATAAAAGAAACATCTGAACTAATGATCTGCCATCACAATGCCTTAATGGAAAAAATCATCCTGTCAAGTATTATTACATTAAAGCCATTTCTGAACTTAAGAAAAAAAATAACGGGACAGTGGTGTGGTTTTCAAAATATGTATCTTTAAAAATCTATAATGCTCTGAAGCAAAAGAATTGAATTGCCTTTTTCTTTTTTCATTTTCAGCTTTTCAAAACATGGATTTGAGATCTTCTACCTCGAGCGTTACTGCACAGCGCAAAGCCGGAGCCAAAGGAGAAGTCCTTAACCAAAAGCATTCCCTGCTTTTTAAAATACCGCCTACCTTTAATTCTTATTTATTCCTTGGAGAAAATAAGCCAAGACAGAGCAGTTGCTGAGTTTGGTATGTGAGCTGCACACATAGCAGCTATTGTCCGTTTGTCGTTTTAATACTAATGGCAACAGATCCACAGTTCAATACGCTCCTCAAATTTACGGTACCCTGCAGAAAGCCCTGCCGAACCAGTAAAAGTTGCTTTGAGCTGTTTTTTTTTTTTTTCATTCATGCTTTACAGAGTCACCTAAAGCAACTGGAGAAGCCGAACCCCATTTTAGCCATGCAGCAGGGTGGCCAGATCCTCACCGCAGGCTGGGGTTTCTCTCAGCTTACCTGGTTCCAGTCACTTTGAGCTAAATTTCTGCAATTCCACCCCTAAGACCCCTAAATCCATCTTGTGCAATACATGGCGGGGGCAGAGCGGTTAAGCTGTGTGTCTATGAGGTGGCCCCTATATCTATAGGGTATGTTGGTGGAGGGTTTTGGGGAGGAGCAAAGGCATAGCTGGTGCAAACAGAAGAGGAGGCCATCATCTCTGCTCCTTTTTTTCCCCCTTGCAAGSATGCTCTGCTGCTGTGTGAAAGCAAAGCCTCTCTCTGCCGGGTCAGACAGCCGGCACTGAGGGTGCGTGGGAGGACAGGGATGCTCAGACGGAGGGACACGTATCATCCACACCCTCATGCACAGGTAACGATGAGTTTTTGTGAGAGCCCATTAAGCTTTAAGGTCCTTTTTTATCTCCAACCTGGACCTGGTTTTACTGAGGTTGTGTGAGATTGTGAATAAATATTGGCAGTTTAAATAAAGTGATGCTTTTTGCCTGCTCTTCCTCCTGTGAGGGCATGGGGGAGAGCCAGCTGTGACAAGCTCTTCTCAATGCCCTGAGTTTTGCATCGATTCCCATAAAACCTCGCTGTCTCTGTCCGTGTCGAACAGCAGGGTGCTTCCCCTTGCAAGTACTTCAAAACATGGGTAGTATTTCCTCATAAGTTAGTTTTGTTAAGAATATTTTTAGTAAGAAACTAGTTGTCATGATCATGCTACCAAGGACCCTTGTTGGTATCAGCCATGGTGATGCTTTCCAAAGCCAGGTTACAAACCTTGCTAGCAACTGATGGGCAGCTCTTTGCTGAAAACCTGGATCAGGATGCTCCCTGTCTGGGGCAGATGGGCTCTAGTCCTGGGAAGAGGGATGGGGCCAAAAAGTGGCCTTCATGCCCCACGATGCCATGCAGCAGYGCCAGGTGACTTCATCCCACACAGGAGCTCCCATGGGGCACACGAGGCCACCGCTGCAGGGGAGCCATGGTGGGAAGCACTGGGGAGAAGAGGCTGCAGGAGAGGTTCCATGGGGGAGCCGTCACCCCGGGGCCAGAAATACCTTTTGGCAGTGAGGCAAGGACGGGTCAAAGAGAAAACTGTGGAGCGGCTGGTCGTGCCAGCAAGGGACTTGAGCAGGTGTCCCTTAAAAATTTAGACTTCCCTGTATGTYGTTACCTATTGAGCATACACTTCTCTCCCGTGTCGGGGTCCCCCTTCTGAGCACGCTCATGAAACCTGGAGGTTGCTTTTAGCCTTGCCATTGCATTAACACCTTGGCGATGTTTTTTCTGGAGTCCGAAGGTGACCCCGGGCTGCCAGCCAGGGAACCCCTGTACCAAGCCGCTCACACACTGTTGCTTAAAGGCATCAGCTCCGCAGTGTCTCCTTTTCCTTTGCATGCTGGAAAAGCTGGACATTGCTGTTGCGATCTCTCTGAAAGAACGTAATTTGCAGACCTGGTTATTTCCTGAGTACAATGCAACTTTTAGTTCTTTAGGGTTTTTTTTCTCTCAGMTCAAATAGGAGCCTGCTCAGGGCAAACATTAAATACGTTTTAAAAGCCTTTTCTGCTCTGCTTCTGAGAGCCTCTCTAAAGCAATCAGTATTTGCATAGAATTGAAATATATATGGAATCAAAAGCAACCTGGAAAAAACTATCTGTAAGGGATCTCAAAGGAGATAGTAAAGTGGCTAGAAATGATTCCGGGAGCACACACAATGACGCCCAGTCTCAGGTACTTGAAATCACTGCAGATGAATATACAGGTGACATTCAGATCACATGTAGTCCCAAGCAGGACCATCATGAATATAAATACCAGCCTTTCTCTATCAGCACTGAGACCTCTGACCCCACGGTTTCTTCTTTTGATTAGTATTGCAGGAGGAAGAGGGTGTAGGTTTCCATCTGTCTTCATTCTGTGGCTCTTCGTTCCTGCAAGGGCAAGCCTCCTGACAGCTGGAAGGGATGAGGAGGTGAGAGATCCCTGCTTGCTGCTGCTTCGTTTTCATAAACTGAGGCGGCGGGTTACAAGTTTTAGCAAACTTTTTTTTTTTCCCCCCTTAAACACCACTTCTTCTCTGAAGCCTCACGTTTCCCTCAAGCACTTCTGCCTTCGTTCGGGGAGTT
Source organism: Phoebastria nigripes (assembly GCA_035582835.1). Classification (NCBI taxonomy): domain Eukaryota; kingdom Metazoa; phylum Chordata; class Aves; order Procellariiformes; family Diomedeidae; genus Phoebastria; species Phoebastria nigripes. Next base: position 2,052,465 of record JAYKAV010000178.1, on the reverse strand, counting down.
TGGAAACTTTAAAGGTTGTCTGCAAGTGGCGCACGGCTCTTTTGAAGCGGTGGCTGCGGGGTCGGGTGTTCCTCCAGCCTACCTGGACCTGGGAAGGCTGAGACCCGTCCTGCCGAAACCTCTGCCCAAGCACGCCCTCATTTAGACACGGGCCCTGCTCCCTGGCCGCCCAAGGCACCCCCAACGGTGCGATCCGGGCAGCCAGGCGGCTCCGGGGGCAGCGGAGCTGCGGCAGCGCCGGCGGGGCGGGCGCGGGGTAGGTGGGACGGACCCCGCGGGGCCGCGCCGCACGCGTGGGGGGCCTTTCCCCCCTCCCTGCGCCCCCCGCGGGGCCGCCCCC
>JAYKAV010000178.1:2000837-2052054 GCA_035582835.1 Phoebastria nigripes | reverse complement strand
GGGCTGCGCGGGGCGGGCGCGGCCGGCAGCACCATGGAGAGCGGCGCCGCGGGGCGCCTCGACGCCGCCGCCTTCCTCGGCGCCTGGCGGCGCTTCGACGCCGACGGCAAGTGGGGCCGGCCGGGGGGGGCGGAACGGGACACGCGTGGGGGGCCCACGCGGGGGTGTCTGCTGGCCGGGTGGGTGCCCGCCTTTGGGTGAGCGATGCCGCTTAGAGGGTGCCCATGCGGGTGGGTGCTGTGTGCGTGGGTGCTGGGGTGGACGGGTGCCCGTCTGGGTGGGTGCCACGTAGGGGTTGCCCACGCGGGTGGGTGCCCCGTGAGGGGGAGGGCGACCGTCTGGGTGGGTGCCCCTCGGTGTGCATGCAGGTGGGTGCAGTGTCTGTGGGTGCCTGGGCTGTTGCACATGTGGACGGGTGCCTGCACAAGTGGGTGCCTGCCAGCGTGTCCAAGCTTCACCTCCGCAGGGTCCTGCAGGTGTTTCAGAGCCCCCCTCTTCCTCCTCATCATGCCCTACTATCAGGTCTGAAAATCCCCCTTTTCACCCTAAAATTTTTGCCTTTTCATCACCTCCCCGTTCCTTCTGCTGTTCCCTCTTGTGGTCCCAGTTTGTGGGTTTTTTTCCTGAAAATTTTTCTGTAAGGAAACCTCCTAAGGGAGCCCTGCAGCGCTGTGCCTAGCACCCATATAGACGTGAACTGATCAAATTGAATAGGAAACCCCGCAAGTGTGCAGGCAGGGCCCCCAGCTGAGACCCCTACCATGCAGGCTTGGGCTACCTGCACGCAGCCCATGACATGGTTCCCAGAACTCAGGCAGTGCCGCCTGACCATTAATATATTTGACTTTTATTTAGACAATGGTTACATAGAAGGGAAGGAGCTTGACAGTTTTTTTCATCATCTCCTGGAGAAACTGGGACCAGAAGTAAGTACCATGCCGTGTTAGTTGTGCATCAAGTCCATGTAAAAAGGTCATTACGTTGAGACATGATTTGTTTTTGTTGTTCTCCAATTGCTAGCTCCCTTAGCAATCCCTGAGGTAAAGAGCTTTTCTCTTGGCAACAAGGTGGCATTTAAGCAGGTGTGGCAACAAGTGCAATCACCTGAGAAGTTCGATCATTTGTTTTCAGTCCAACAGCTGCTGTCATGGTGAGACTGCAGTTGGCACCAGCTGAAGGGGCTGGTTGGAAGCTTGGAGAGAAAGTCATTTACTGCCGTTGAATAGAAACAAATGGAAAAGCACCAGCACACAGTCTGGTGGGGTGGGGGGGAGGACAACGGTGATGATTTATTCAAGCGAGTGCTGATTAGTTTTGTTAATATAATAGGTTTCTTTCAAAGGTCAATTTTTAACAAATACACTGTCACTAATTTTAAATGGTGCTTAGGAAGAAGACGTACGTCTGTATCGCTGAAAATGGCTAGAAGCCAAACAGGAGTCAATTCTGTTGCTCGTAAGGTCAAGACCTGGCTCTCAAGTGTTTCTGGGTTTCTCCCCTGGTTTCCTTTCCTATTTTTGGCAGCATTTCCCCTCTCTCACTCTCTGCATCTCAGTTCTACCAGAAGTTGCACAACAATTTACAGGTTTCCTTAGCTCTAGGTCACACGTTGCCTTTGACTGTCACCATCAGTGAAGGAGAAATCCTGCCACTCAGGTCAGCTGCTCAGAAGCATGTAAAGAATATATTCTGATAATGGGCTTAATATTTTCACTACACAGCGTGTGCCCAACTAGGAAGAGAAAAGGAGTAAGCATCTTCCAAATGGAAGGAGAGAGTGTGTCAAAAAGCAGAGATGAAACAAAGCAAAAAGTAATTAACGAAAAGCGAAAAGGTAGCTGATAAAAGGCATAAATTCATGAGTATCAAGTGTAAAATCAGAATTATACTTACAAGCCAATTAGGATTCTTGGATCTCTGGGGCTACAATAAAAAAATAGAAGCTGTGAATAATTTTTCAAGCATGTTTTTCTTTAATTTGCAAGTAAATTTGAATTGAAATATTGGCAGTTTCTGCAGAAATGTCTTTCTAGAGCATAGATGGTTAGATGAACAGATAGGCACGTAAAAAGACTTTAAATCAAATCAAAAAAGATTCAACAAGCGCTAAGAATCATTAGGGACACAGAAAAACTGATTTGAAGAGCAATTGAAAAGCTCATGACCATTTACCCAGGAACAAAAGATGAAATTGGGAGCTGCTAGTCTTGGGGTATTGAAACACCAGCATGAAGCATGCTCAAATGAACGCAGTGACAGCAAACGTGAGATGTTGAGGGAGAGGCTTAAAATGAGGCCGCAGAGCTCAATGCTGCAGAGGGTCGCTGGATCAAGGGACCTCCAAGTGGGGCTCTCTAGAGTGAGCTGTAGCTGGTGATAAAACCAAGGTTTAGCCGGGGATCTCACACTGCAGGCAGCTTCCTAACGATGAGAGGTCAAGAGGAAACTTCCAGCCCCACTCTAGCCCATGGCTGCCCTTGCATATCCCTCACATGAGATTTTGGAGACAGCATCACACCAGCTGGGTTGCAACCCCAGTGTGTTACAGCAGCTTTGTGGTCTTGCTGATATCGATGTGAACTCTATTATACTGTGTTAGGTATCAGCACACAGAACATGCAAAATGAGGGTCTTGTAGCAATGAACTACTCTGCTTCGAGAAATCAAGAACAGTTTCACTGATTGTCTAGGTTTTGCCATTAAAAGAAAAAGCTTAACACAAATTGAATGAAGAAAGAACCAACTCCCTCTCTCCCTATTAAACAGAAGAAATAGGCTAATTCTGGAAGACAGTGCTCACTAACTGCCAGGGTGCTCAAACAGGCTCTCAAGTAGTTTTGGTTTTCTCCCCTGGTTTTCTTGCCTATTTTTGACAGTATTTCTGCTCAAGTAGTATTACCCTGAGTGATAAGATGATGTGTTCCCTTGTTCCCCTTTGCCAGCAGCCTGGTCTCGGTCCTCACGGTTGTATAGGGACGAAATGGTCTCCTATCCAGCGGGCAGCAGGCAGAGCAGTCTGCCTCGGTGGCAGAAAACCCCAGGGGAGCTTTGTCCTGGGAGGCTGAGAGCAGTGCCCTGCCCCGCTCCCCTAGGCATGGGGATCGCCTGTAGCGCTGGATTAAACAAAGGTCTCTACTACCTTTGTACAAGTTTGTCTAACAACATTGAGCCATTTTTCTCTTTCTCACGTGATTTATGTGGTACAGGCTTGTGGTTATAGTGGGAGGAGTAAAGGATCCCCTTTGCACTGGTTTTCACCATCCTACAGAAAGAAAGCCTCCTTCATGATACAAGCAGTGAGCTGGGACTGAGCATCTCTCTGCTTTAGTGCTCGTTTTGACCTTTACTTCTTCTTTGGGCTCTTAACATCTCTGTTTCCTTGCACAGCAAAAGGGGGAGACAGTAATACACTGGCATAACTTCCAGATGTGTCGCAAGGATTAATTAGTGACTGTGTCTGAAGTGCTATACCAGTGATAAATAATGTTATCAGCACTGGAAGTTGTCTCTGCTTGAATAGCGAACGGCTTCATAATTATATTTTTTCAGCCTGCGCTTTCTAAGCTGTTATTTTTCTTAATGACCACTGTAGTCCTTCAGCTCTGTTTTTCTTCCCAGCTACTCTGCAGCATCCCCAGCTGACACTAAATGCCAGGGGATGGGAGCAGCTGGGAAAACAATGCAAAAGGGAGCCCGTCGGGAAGCTGGGAGGCACAGCTCTCTCTGACGGCTCTGAGTGAGGAAGGAAACTTGAAATACCATCCAGCGAGGGAGGCTAATTCATCATCTTTTATTGAACCACCAAGAATTTGCGGGGGGGGGAGGGAAAACTTTGCAACAAAGGTTGACCTACAATAAACCGACCCAAATCCCAGGTGCTGCTTTCTGTCTCTCCTCCTCCAGCAATGGGCAATTGCTGGAGGCATTTGGACAATGCCCTTAATAACATGCTTTAACTTTTGATCAGCCCTGAAGTGGTCAGGCAGTTGGACTAGATGATCATTATAGGTCCCTTCCAACTGAAATAGTCTATTCTATTCTATTCTATTCTATTACTAAGAAAATGCCTTCGATTTCCAGGTGTGTGTGTTACATATCCATAAAGCTTCAGTGAAACACGGGGGATTTATGACACTAAAGTTTATATAAATTCTCCATCAGCTGGAGGGGCTTCTGTAGTTTGGTTTGTTTGGGGGATATGAGGCAGAATCAAGGATAATTCAGCCACACACCAGCACGGGTTTGTGAACTACTGGCATTATCCGTCTGCTGCCGTTATTACTCCTATGACTTCTCTCTAACCATTTGAGCCTCCAGCTTCCAACCTGCTGCTGCATGGCTGCTGTGGGCTGCCTGTGCTCTCTTCTGCCCACTCATAAACCTCTTTCTTCTACATTAGGGACACCTTTCCATGCATTTTCTAAAAGTTTCTATACTGAGGTGAAAGCTTAGTGAAAAGGACAGTTTCTGTCAGCACTGAAGAAGTAATTTTATTAGAACAGGAACTACAGCCCCTGCCTTTCTCTCTTATATTGCTGTACATCTTTCCTTCTGTATAGAGATCATTTAGGATCTTCCTTGCTTGCTCTTTGCTGTAGTTTTAATGAAGCTCTGTGTATATTCTCATAATAATTAGACAAGAAGAGTTTTATAGATGWATGGCTATAAATTTTGGGTTTGGATTACTGAAAGTTTCCAGAAAACCAATGATGTCTGGGCAGATACAGAGGGAAATGCACATTGCCATTATGCTTGCAGGGCTTTCACAGAAAGGTATTTCACTTTGCTTAAATTACACTAAAATTAGACAGAAGACGTTCAGATAAAAGTCGGTTGCCCTCACCTAAGTGTAAGTGTGTAACAGACCATGTGTAAAAATTTTTGAAGTGTAAATTTGATCAGGCAAGACAGGTATTAGCCTTGTTATAATCCCCCTGCCCCCAAACCACCTGGATAGTTATGACTGGAAGGGACTGAAGTTAATCTTCAGGAGCTCACCCCGAACAGCCATAAAGGGTTTGTCTTTGCTTTTTACTTCCAAAGATGATGAGCAGCGTCCAGCTACTCTTGCACTTCATCCTTGCCTTGCACAATGTATTGTCTAAATTATGTGTTTAACTTAGTATGGTCAGGAATGCAGCAGCTAGTCATTCAAACAAAGTTTAATGGCCAAAATATCAGCCAGTCTCAAAGCCATCCAAAGCAGAATTCCCCTATGTTTTACCACCCCGAGAGACCCAGGATCACAGACCAGGTCTCTGGTGACCAGCAGGTCAACAGCAAGAAGACCCCTAGCAGAAAGCATTCATCTTGCATCCTCCTCCAGACTAATTCCGAAATCTAAACCCTGAGTTGATCCTGATTATTTAAATATAAGGAGAGACACTGGAACAGGTTGCCCAGAGAAGTTGTGGATGCTCCCCGGAAGTGTCCAAGGCCAGGTTGGATGGGGCTTTGAGCAACCTGGTCTAGTGGAAGGTACCCCTGCCCATGGCAGGGGGGTTGGAACTAGATGATCTTTAAGGTCCCTTCCAACCCAAACCATTCTATGATTCTGATTATTGCCAAATACAGTTATTTCTTTAGGTGTGGCTTTTGTCAGCCTTGATTAGCCTGACCAGTTCCTATTCCTGTTCCTGCACATTAAGGCAGGGCACTGCAAGCGCCTGGAAGTATCTCTAAATGCAAACTCAACATGCCTATGGGAAAAAACAGACACGATGTGTTTTCATTGCCCAAAGGCATGTCAAAAAATTTTCAGCCTAGCAGAAAGAGCAGAACAAAGAACGTGTCCAAAGCCTAACCACAAAACTGTGATGGCACAGGGAAGTCTGTAATAGCCTTTGTTGGATGCTGATGTCTTCTATGTGAAAAAATATTTCCCACATATGTGCTGATGAGAGCTAAAAAAAGAACCAAAACACAATGTGGGTTGACAGGATAAGTGCTCATCTATTGTAGCATGCAGGATTACAGTAAATCCTAACCAAAATAGAGGGCCAAATTCTCAAGTGATAACACTGCAGTTAAGTAAGCAAGATTGGCCCAAACGAGAAGTTGGCCCAGGAGCTGCAGGGTGAAATCCCACGCTGGATGCAGGCAATCCAACGTACAACTGCATGGATGAAATGAAGTCATTCATGTGATTCATTTTTTTAATGCTACAGGATTTAAAGAAGAAATGTTTGGCCAAAAAAAGTTTCTTCTTCCAAGGTCAAAGCGTACATTACTGATGTCTCATCTGGTCTTTCCTGGCCTCCTGTCTGTACTGTGTGGCTTTTGGCATGGTAATAGTTGTTGAGTTTGTTTTCCAACTAGCCTTCTTGGCAGACTTAATTTATTTTCATAGATCTTGTAGGAACTTGCTATCTCTGGGACCCTTTGCCCTTCTGTCAAATTTGGCTGAAACGTTGTTAGGAGAAACATGTGCTCAAGCCAGCATTTTCAGATATGCCTCTTTTTTTTTCAAGAAACAGACTATAATAGTCACTTACATTTAGTTTCTTCTTGCTTTTTATACCCTTATCAATAGAGTGGCTTTCTTCCAAAAATCATGTCAAGAAGGAAAACAAAAAAAAAAATCGATTTATGACAAGACTGTCTTGATCAGCAGGAATTAAATGAGACGTCCCCTTTCATCAAGTAGGAAAGGCTCCACAATGCTCCATACATTCACTTTTTACCCCCCAAAACAAATGACTCATAGTTGTGTTTTCATCAAGGCAAGCTGCTGCCAAGCACATGGATCCCTTAAGGAGCAAACATTTAATTAGACAGCACGAGGCAAAGAGTGCGACAGTATAAAAGGAATGGGTTAACAAAGAAGACAGATTACAGCCAGGTTTCCAAAGAATTATAACCAAGCATGACAAAGAAATTAAATGCTGTGGAGGTTAAAAAAAAATGTGAGCATGCCCTTTCCATTATTACAAACAGTATTAAAAACCAGATTACCTTTGTGATGCTAAATACTTCTAAAGGGTTTTTGCAAAGGTGAAGACGAAGACTGGACATGGAAAGGAGAAAGCAGAAAATTCATTTGTTATGGCAACTTGAAGCATAGAAGCTTTTCTCTGCAAAACTCTGTGGAAGAGCATCCGTAGTAAGGAATTTACTCCTTAACCCTGAGAAATGTACAAACAAAGCCACAGCAATATTTTAAATTGTGTGCTTTTGTGAGGACAAAAATGACATGGCCTTCTCCTCATGGTATGTAGTAAGGATTTCTTCCTTGACTGGACAGTGAGAACGTGCAGCAGCTCYTGGAAACCACTCAGCATCCGACCTGTGCGGGACCAGGGCAGCTGAAGCTTTACAACTCATATGAAGCAACCTGAAAAGGGGTTAAAGCATCTCTCCATTCCAGGCTAGCTCCCATCGTCATTGTAGTCCAATGAAGATCATTTTTTATGGAAATTAACAGAGGGTTGGGGTTTTTTTCCCCTTAAATGAGCATCAGGAAGACATTGCCAGGGGTTTACTTCTGCTGCAGGACCCTTTCTTGCCAAGCACTTGCTCTCCCAGCAACTGCACTCTTCCTCAGCCCAACCCTGAGCAAAATTGGAGGCAGGTCCTAGTTCAGGTATGTTTTCCAGTCTGTGGCAGGGAATCCTCTTCATTACAGTGTTGACTGATGCTAAACGCGAGCATGTCTATAGCTGTTTCAGCCTTAAGTAGGCAGCAATTCAGGGGAAATGGTGCTCCTCTGTCAATTAGGGCTATTACCTCTTGATTAAATTCTCCTCCAGAAACTCAGGGAGGTGCATGCAGCAGAGAAAACAAGGAATGACAAGAAAGGCCTCCCCATACAGACAGCTACCAGAAAGGATGCAACAGCATTCACTTAAACATTCACAAAAGGGAAATTTTACCTAGCTGCTAACAAGTCTGCAAATTTTAGCCCAAGCAGTGAACACTTGAGAAAGCTTTGCAAACCTTTGAAACTGGGGAGGGATCTGCTGCTTGAGACAGGCAACGTCACAGTCAAAACAGCATTAGCTCCGATGAAAAAAGCTGTGCTCAACTACAGCTCTTTTCTTGCTGCAAAGCCATTTCCCCCTGTCCCAGCTCACAGAGACAAGAGGAACGAATTTGTCTCGTGCTATTTGTACAGTTGCTTTCCAGAGCAGAAAGGTGGTGTATTTTTTTTTAATTACTCCCCCTGTAATTCATAGAGCTTGAATAAATGGAGCGTGAGCCTGAGGCATTTGAAAGCAGAGCGTTTTTAGGCTTTCCTGCTTGTTGCAATCTGTAGCTGAACAGCGAGTTAATAATTAAAGGGAAGGAAGGAAAAACAAACTTCCCGGGGAAGCCAGTGGCCATAGCACTCGGCACAGCACCTGTGTTTCTTATGTAAATGCCATTYGTCCCTGCGTGCGCCTGCCTGGAGGTCTCCCCCTCTTCCTCTTCTGCTCCAGGTCTTTCTCCCTCTATCATAGGWCTTGCCCCGATCTGGGAAGCAAGGAAATACTTGTAGGAGCCCAAAGGCAGAGAATAAAAAATGAGGCCTCTTGACCAGAAAGCTGCCAAGCTTTTACCTTTGGCCTCCCCTCAGCAACCTCATCGCAGGGTGGCCGAGGCAGCGAGGGGACCCCTGTAGCCCCCGGCCCGGCCGGTACCCCGGTGCAGCCCCTCACTGCCCCGGCATCCCAGCTCGGCCCTGTCCCCAGCGCTGGGTGAGAAATGCCCTCTCACACCACCGGCTGGTTGCTGGATCCCTACCCAGGCCGTGCCTGCAGAAACTGCCTCGACTGTAATTTCTTACCTGGCAATATTTATTTAGTCCCTTTTAGGGACACCTGAATCTTGTCTGTACAAACCACCAATACTATTGAAAAAAAATCTGTTTATTATACTTACATGATTGTAATTGGTTGCTATATCTACAAGGCTTTTAAAAATTTTAATATTATCTCTCTTTATTTCCCTGCTGACTGGCTTTGCTTGCTATTTGTCTCTGTCCATCTCCTTTCTTCTGAGCAGAACTTGGAGTCCCAGCTGGGGTGCCCCCTCCTAGGGCTTCCAGGACATTGCACCAGTACAAGTAAGACCAAGGACAACATGTTTGGCTAGTAAAATCCTACCTCTGCACCATAAATCCTGGAATATCACATAGACAATACTTTTGTCCGAATAGTTTTCTCCCTCTGTTTCTGGAGCATGCTCTTGCCTTGAGCACGCACCTTGGGAAAGCCATTTGTGCAGTATCTTTTACTTCACTTTTATTCTTTGGGAGTAAAGGTTGGGTTTGAGTAGATCCATTACCACTTGTGTTTCATAAGTAAAATATTTATGAACAGAGACATGTTGTCCAATTTGAAAAATCCACTGTAGTGTAACCCCTTGGACTAAAAGCCGTTGGAGCTATGTAAATATTGTAAGTATTTGGGGTATTTACTTAATGTATCCCATAGTTTAAATCAGTTAAAATTAAAAAAAAAAAAAGGAGGCAGTCTTATTTTTATGCAGATAACAATGTTCCTGCCACACAAAGCTCAATGAGTGGTGGTTAATAGCTGACACGAAGTTGAGCAATAAGCTTTCTTAACAAATGACTAGTCTGAACTCCACAGCGCACTTTTCAAATATCAGCTATGATTATCGTTTCAGAAATAACTTATCCTACTGGGCACGGAGGAGGATAATTTCAGAGTACTTTGCAAGCCTATTGAAGTTGGCAACTGATAGGCTTGCCTAACGCCAGGGAGGTGTCTCAAAGCATCAAGGTGCCATCAGAAGGCAATTTAAATAGCACGAGGGCGAGTTATAATGCCGAGGGGAAAGAAAACTGTATGTGCGTGGTCAATGGTGTGCTGTGCCCCCGATGCCCGCACGCAGYGGGGCCAGCAGTGAGCACCACCCGGGGCAGTGGTGCGGGCGCCCGGCCACGCAGCCCACAGGGCTCGCCGACGACCACCACGGGGATGGAGCATCCTGCAGCCGTGCCCTGGGACCTAGTCAGGGCCACCACCAGGCAGGTCCCAGGAGGAGGACTGCCACCTCAGGCATGTCCCTGCAAGATCACTGCTGGGACAGAGATCTTGCCTCTTAACTGGGAGTTGCCAGCCCTCGGCACTGTGCCCCAAGGATGGCCTCCGGCGGATGCACCCCACCTGCCCTACAAAGAGCCACGTGGGTGCCCCATCCTCCCATTCCCACTCCCATATTCCCAAACTTTCCATCATCTGGCACATCCTAGTGCTGTATTACTCTTGGCGAAGCAGTTTCTCTTGTTCTAAGTAGAGCATCCTCTTGGTTATTTTGACGTGACCTTTATAATCCAAAGCCAATTAACTCTTTCTCCCCTGATTTCAATGTAGGATCCTCTGCACTGACAATGCTATTAAAGATTTCTGTATAAGCCCATAATGACTTTGTGCAGGTAAGTGCTCATGAGCTCTGTGTCTGTTCTGAAGTAAGGTGAAGGCAAATTAAATTATATCATAAATGATCAGTCATACTATCTGCATATCCATCTACCTATAGATATCTTTTTTCTGTTATTACTAGCAGCAAATTAAGGCTGCAAACACCAGTCACATCTAAACGTGTGGGGAAATCTGGTGACAAAGTGGGTGCAAAGATAGACCTTAGCTTAACGAGCCTAAGCAGAAGATACTTCGTTTTCTTTTTGATTACCTCATCTGTGACATCCTAGTGTGTCTCTATATCTCTGTCACTGACTGTGGCAGCTGCTGCTGAGCAAAGGCTGTGCAGCAGTACTGCTTGAGAGCAGCTGGAAATGGCTATCATCACCTGGCTACTACTGAATGTGGGTATGGCCAAGGAAGTTTTGGGGTGTGAGGCATGTTCAGTTTCCAGTGTGGTGGTTTCAAATACCTATCTGAAGTGAGAACACGAGCTGCAGTTGCTGTGGGTGCAGCCCAGCCATGTTACTCTGCTCAGAGGTGACAAAACTTACAGAAAGATCTCCTTCCACCCCATGCAACTTTTTGCAGAGCCACACAATTGCTGCTCCAGTTCACGCTTTGCAGAATCAGGGCCTAGAAGAGCACATAAGGCAGTGAATAATCTGAGGCCTGGACGTGCTACATCCAGGGCATCATGCAGAGCATGCACACCCAATGTTCACTCTGCCAGGACAGGGCAACAGAGAGCGTCCTTTCCTAAGAGATTTATATTTGCTTAGCTTCTGAACAGCCAGGCAGGCTGCACTGGTGTATGCACTGAGTAACCTGGAGAAAGCCACTCATGGTCTTGTGTCACAGTATTAAGAAAGGGATTGTACAACCTCATGAGCCTGCAATAGTAGCTGAAAGGACGAGAGACTGGGTTAGAAGACCCAGGAATACACAGCTATAGTCCTAACTCCACCTGGATGTAGAGATGATGAAACATTTGAAATGTTTTTCTTCAGGGGTAGGGAAGAACTTAGTTTATTCTCATGCAAAAAATGCTACAAAAGTATGCCAAGAGCCAGTCTGGGTTATCCTCCTTCCTCCCTCCCCTCCCAGAGAGGGCCATCTCCCATGGGACTGGGAGAGGAGCCAGGACCTGCTCAGTGTGGGTGCGGAGGGTAACATTGGACTTCATTATTGCTTGGGAGAGATTAACTAGGAGAGCTTCCCAGCCCAGCCCCAAAGCTCATCTGACCAGAAGCCCGTCCCCAGAGTGGGGAAATTGTACTTTGTGTAGCCCAGTCAGACCAGATACCCTGGTTAGGTTACTGCTAAGAAAAAGAAATCATACCTGATGAACCTAAGCATTGTATTTCACCTGTCACAGCAATGCCTGTCAAAACATAAAACCTGACAAGTCCTGAAAACTCCTCACTATGCATAAATTGATTATGGTGTTGAGCAGATGCAAAGGGAATGTGAATTGCTTGAAATCCCATGCTATTAACCCAGAAACACTGACAGGGCTTGGTGCCAGGTCTTGAACCAGTTGACAGGCAATAAGAAGCAACAGTCTAGCTCCACTGACACCTTTCAAGGCTGGTGATCTAATGAACTACAGGGATGTAGTTCAAGGATAAGCACATCTTCCTAAACAGAACAAGATGAAAACGAGCAGCATGGAAACCGCTGCAAAACTAAATCCTAGTGATATAGTGGGAACATCTGGCTAAAGAAGCAGGTGTCACTGAAATATTTTGGGGTCTCCAAACATCTCTTCCAACTGAAAGCTTAGTTGCTACAAAGCTATGCATAGCACTAATTTCCAAATATTCATCTAAGGTGGTGTGTTTGTGGGCTTTTAGAAGCATTAGCCCCCGACTGTAAGGATGCAATGATCCTGGTGGTTATCTGTGAGCGAGGAGAGATTTCATGCACATGTTGTTTTCCCCATGGCAGAACACCATCACAGAAGAAAAAGTTCAGAGGATGAAGGAGCAATTCATGTCTGCCTATGATGTCACGACAGATGGACGCTTGCAAATCCAAGAGGTATCTCTCCCCAACCCCAGTCCAGGATTTATTTTACAGAAGGAGGGAGAAATAGGACCTAGAGCAGACTTGGGAGATATGGGAGATAGAGCCTGGGTGGGGAGGAGGTGAGTCATGGAGTACTACATTAGCCAGATCTCTTGGTTTGGGGTTTATTTCCAAGGCAACAACATGCCCAGCTTATATTTCCCATACTGGGTCAGCAGCCGCCCAAGTTTTTTCATATCTTTACTTTCATGGTTTGTGTTTGTTTTGGGGGTTTTTTATGTGGTTTTTTTTCCAGCTAGCAAATATGATCTTGCCAGATGATGAGAACTTTCTGCTGCTTTTCCGACGGGAAACTCCCTTGGACAACAGCGTGGAATTCATGCGGGTCTGTATCTCCACATTGTCTCTTCCCCTTGCACACCAACAGCTTCTTCAATACATACACTTCCACCCTCCATAGAACATAGCATGGGAAATATGTGGTTATTGTGGAAGCAAAACACGTTCTGACCTGTTCAGGTAGAGAAGGTTATACCATTTTACCCTGATGCATTAACCTGGCAGGGTGTGGGGTGGAAATCTCCATCAGCTGGGCCAACTGAGGAGCACAAACCCATAAGGTTTCCTTAACCATGCCCAGTCTCCTTCCACTCTCTGCCCCTAAGTATCCCAGCACAGAATTTCAAATTTTCCAAGACTGCTTGCAGTTAATTTTATTTCACACCCAAACTGGGGACTTCTGCAGATCAATGGCCAGTTGTGTACAGCCTTGACTTTTACTCAGGGCAATAAGAGAAGCTGCATGTACAAATTAGGTAAGAAACGCCGAGCTGTTTCTTAGTCTTTTCTTCCTTTTATAGACAGTGTGTCTGCATTAGATATGTGATAGCAGCATGTCATATGTACACTATCCAAATGCGAGTAAAAGCTATTGTGTGGAAAGTTTATTTTATTTTGTCTACAATTAATTAAATACTGGATAATGCAACAGCTTGCTCATTATGGAAGTCCTGATTTGAATCTTTATGATCTATCACCCGAGCAGATGATTAACTGCAATATTTATATGGTCGTATCAATCTATCTCCATTCAGATCTGGCGCAGTTACGATGCTGATAGCAGTGGATTTATTTCAGCTGGCGAGCTCAAAGTAAGTTATTCTAACAAGTCTGTTTGGGCTTGATCTACAGCTTACTGATGTCAACGGGAGCCTTTCCATTGGCTTTACCAATTTGCTGCCTTTTTGTGTGGTTGATGAATGGCTTTTCTAGGTTGTTCATGGCGAGTTTAAGGACTGGGGACCCTCCAGCCTTCTGGCACAGCTGCAGGGACCCTGCCAGGAGAGATAGAATCATAGAATTATAGAATCATAGAATCATAGAATCATAGAATCATTCAGGTTGGAAAAGACCTTTAAGATCATCAAGTCCAACTGTAAATTTAACACTGCCAAGTCCACCACTAAACCATGTCCCTCAGCACAACATCTATACGTCTTTTAAATACTTCCAGGGATGGTGACTCCACCACTTCCCTGGGCAGCCTGTTCCAATGCTTGACAACGCTTTCGTGAAGAAATTTTTCCTAATATCCAATCTAAACCTCCCCTGGTGYAACTTGAGGCCATTTCCTCTTGTCCTATCGCTTGTTATTTGGGAGAAGAGACTGACACCCACCTCACTACAACCTCCTTTCAGGTAGTTGTAGAGAGCAATAAGGTCTTCCCTGAGCCTCCTTTTCTCCAGGCTAAACAACCCCAGTTCCCTCAGCCGCTCCTCATAAGACTTGTGCTCCAGACCCTTCACCAGCTTCGTTGCCCTTTTTTGGATGTGCTCCAGCAACTCAAAGTCTTTCTTGTAGTGAGGGGCCCAAAACTGAACACAGTATTCGAGGTGCGGCCTCACCAGTGCCGAGTACAGGGGCACGATCACTTCCCTTCTCCTGCTGGCCACACTATTTCTGATAAAAGCCAGGATGCAGTTGGCCTTCTTGGCCACCTGGGCACACTGCCGGCTCATATTCAGCCAGCTGTCGATCAACACCCCCAGGTCCTTTTCCGACAGGCAGCTTTCGAGCCACTCTTCCCCAAGACTTATGGGGCTCCATTCTGCTCCTCGTCCCTGTCTTTCAGCTCAGTGGGCTGCGTATCCAGAGAACAACTGGTCTTACTATTAAAGACTGAGGTAAAGAAGGCATTAAGTACCTCAGCCTCTTCCTCATCCTTTGTCACTATGTTTCCTCCCACATCCAATAAAGGATGGAGATTCTCCTTAGCCCTCCTTTTGCTGGGGTAATGTATTTATAGAAACATTTTTTATTGTCTTTTACGGCAGTAGCCAGATTAAACTCTAGTTGGGCTTTGGCCCTTCTGATTTTCTCCCTGCATAACCTCACGACATCCTTGTAGTCCTCCTGAGTTGCCTGCCCCTTCTTCCAAAGGTCATAAACTCTCTTTTTTCTCCTGAGTTCCAGCCAAAGCTCTCTGTTCAGCCAGGCTGGTCTTCTTCCCCGCCAGATCATCTTTCAGCACGTTGGGACGGCCAGCCTCTGCACTTTTAAGATTTCCTTCTTGAAGAATGTCCAGCCTTCCTGGACTCCTTTGCCCTTCAGGACTGCCTCCCAAGGGACTCTGTCAACCAGGCTCCTAAACAGGCCAAAGTCTGCCCTCCGGAAATCCAAGGTAGCAGTTCTGCTGACCCCCCTCCTTACTTCTCCAAGAATCAAAAACTCTATCATTTGATGATCACTGTGCCCAAGACGGCCTCCAGCCATCACATCACCCACAAGTCCTTCTCTGTTCACAAACAACAGGTCCAGGGGGGCACTTGCCCTAGTTGGCTCCCTCACCAACTGTGTCAGGAAGTTATCTTCCACACACTCCAGGAACCTCCTGGACTCTTTCCTCTCCACTGTGTTGTATTTCCAGCAGACATCTGGGAAGTCCCCCACAAGAACAAGGGCTAGCGATCGTGAGACTTCTCCCAGCTGCTTATAGAATATTTCATCTGTCTCTGCTTCCTGCTTGGGTGGTCTGTAACAGTCTCCCACCATGATATCTGCCTTGTTGGCCTTCCCCCTGATTCTTACCCATAAACCCTCAACCCTTTCATCACCGTCATCAAGCTCTAGACAGTCAAAACACTCCCTAACACACAGGGCTACCCCACCACCTCTCCTTCCTTGCCTATCCCTTCTGAAGAGTTTATAGCCATCCATTGCAGCATTCCAGTTGTGCGAGTCATCCCACCATGTTTCCATGATTGCAACTATATTATAGTTTTCCAGCTGCACAATGCCTTCCAGCTCCTCCTGTTTGTTGCCCATGCTGTGTGCATTGGTGTAGATGCACTTCAGCTGGGTTATTGATCCCGCCACCTATTTTGGGGGAGAAGCCCTAATTCCTACGTTACCATTCTCAGGTGTTTCCGCAGTTTCTAATACATCAATAACCCTTGTGACTTTGCTGCTGCATGGATCTCCATCCCCTACCTCCAGTGAGATGGCAGACCGAAGGACCTTGCTAGCACACTGTCCCTTCAAACACTGGCCTGCCACCCCCAGGGTTATCTCTAGCAAGCCTGGTTTTATCCCTTTCCCCCTTCAAATCAGGGAGGATGCTCTGCTGTTGTCCTTGCTGTCCTGCTTCCCCCTTGCCTCATTGCATGACCCCACTTGTCTCGGTGCCCCCCAAGCACCCACGGAGCGCCCCCAAGCATGCCTCAACTTGGCTTTGCATATGTGCCTCTCCCAGCTAAACAGAGCGAAAGCCGTTGTGTTTTATTAATGGGATTTCTTCATAACCTCTTCCCGAGTCTGCAGATTTTCTGAACACTAATTTCTTTTTAAAGCTCAGCCTATTGAGACAGAAGCCTGTTCAGAAACTGGCTGGGAACAGAAGTCTGTCCCTGGGCTGCAGACCCTGTGCTGACCTCTCGGCGTGTGGCTCAGCCTGAGCCCCATGAGAGACAGAGCAGATGCTTAAGTGTTTTGCTGAACGGCAAATATTTTTATTTGAGATCAGTTTTCAAATATTGCAGGACTTCTGTTATCTTTTGCTTATTTTGTGGGTTAATTATGACTTATTCCAGTATGCCTGCTCTGGGGAAATTTGGTTATTTTCTAATTTATTTGAAAAAATCTGTTTCAACTAAGAATATGTGAACTTTATGTGAAATTGAAGACAGTAGTACTAATCAGGAATGTGAAATTAGATTCATGTAACCCTGCTGAATTTGGATCAAATTTCTTACTGTTATTTCTTGAATTTACTCTAAAGAGTAAACTTTGTCTCTTCCCTTACTACAGGATTTCCTGCGAGATCTCTTTTTGCAGCATAACAAGATGGTTGCTGAAGCAAAGCTGGAAGAATATACTGATACCATGGTAAGAAAAGATAGTGTTAATATTGTTTAGCTTATAGTACTGCCTAAAAATCTTCTTCAGCATCAATGTCTATAGGGCCATAAATGCCCTCTTAAAAGGTATATCTTCTCCAAGAGATCCCTGTGGAAAGTTAGCACATGCTGCTGCTGTTTCTTTGCACTGCACTGGACATCAGCTGTGGACATCATTTCATATATTTTTGCTTTGAGTTGAATGGTTTATTATGAGAAAATAGCTCGACTTTACGCCAAAGCAAACTGAGCCCTAAATCCATTTTAAAGAAGTAGTTGAGGTGCATCCTTCTTCAGGGTACGTTCAGCCTCAGCCAGATCTCCAGCTCCTTCCCTCCCTCCCTCCTAGCAAATCCTTTTGCTCCCAAGACACGCAGGTATCCGGCTCTTCTGCTCTGCAAAGCCCAGCAAGCCTTGCTGGCTCCCTGCTGCTTCCCTGAAAGGCTGGGAGGTTGAAAACTTCAACTCTTCCCCTGCCTTATCACAATATAGCTTTTATCCTGCAATCAGCAACATAATGTTTAGTGTAAGTTTAGCATCAGTCACCTGGATTTCAGAGCAACTTATTATATCTAACCATCTAAAAACAAGAAAAGAAAAAAAAAAGCTCATTTCTGATGTCATTCTCAAGGGTATCATTTGAATTCTACTAGCAGACATCTACCACTGCAATTTTCTAAATGATTTTCAGATGGGACTGCCTTGATTCTCAGCACAAAATCTGTGTTTGTACCTAAAGAACAGCTTGGTATGCAAGCAAACAAGGAGCTGCCCACATATTTTGCAATACCATGTTATGTATGCATGATGCATCTGTGCCTAGAAATGTGACCTTTTAGAGCAAAGTGAAAAACTGTACCATTACAGAAGAGTGTAGATTTTTTTCATATTTATAGGACAGTGAAGGGAGAGGAATGCAAGCTACAGAAATTATTTTCCAACTGGCAGATCCTGAAAACAATAAAACCCCATAAACTACAGCTGGAACAAAAACCTTCCTGGTAGTGCTTACAGGTAGCAAATAGCTTTTATGCTGCTCCATTAAGGTTTCTATCCCCAGTGGCTAATCTCTGATCAGGTGCTGGGGAACAGGCAATCTGAAGCTTGTAGACATTGGGCGGTTCATTTCCTCCAACTTCTTTCCCCTTCCAATAATTTCCCAAGCAAGATCAGTGCTTTCTGCTGCCCCAACACAGCTAGATATCAATGCAGCCCGGGGCTGACAGCCAGGAGGTCTGGTTTCTGTTCCCATGGTTTTTTATAGATTGGCTTTGTATCTTCGGAGAGGCAGTTTTAGTCTCTACACTACAGGATAAGATTTGATCTGGGAAAAGGGATGCTTTGTATATCTGGGGAAATCTACGATCTGAAATGCAAATCTGGCTCCTGAGGACAAAATTTTGCAAAGCTGCAATGCCAAAAGAATCAGGGATGTTAATAGTTATTAGAAAATGAGGATATGGCAGATGATTTTTTTTTCCTTGCGATTCTTTGCTGTAAACTGAAGATCAAGGATGTTAACAAACACACCTGATCCCAAGAGCTAAGGCAGGGTGTGAAATTACAACACACGTAATCTTACCCTGTGATATCCTGTAGTAAAATAGAGGATATGAATTCTGTACGTCACGGCAAAGTATCCACATGGACAGCATCTCTATAGTAGCTGCATGAAGCGATTCCATGGGAACTTATCTGAAGGAGGAGGGCAAAATTACAAGGAGGGAAGAAAGATTCAGTCTTACATTTGCAGTGCTGGATTAAAAAGGGAGAAGTGACTCGAGGAGCCAAGAGCAAAGGTATGATGTCAAGGCCCAGGGCAATGAGAGCTCTTTGCTTTCTCTCTCTGCTTTCCACGTGGAGTGGGAAGCTGCTGAAGCGCAGAGTCCCATCGGGGCTCACCACTGTCTGGGAAAACAGGGGGACAGTGGCCCTTACATTTCATTCCTGAGACTTTCACAGACTTTCTTTTGTACCGTTAGCAACCAGCAGCACCAGTCCCTTTACTGCAGAGTGGAAATACTTTTATTTCTCTCCCATATTACTTTGCCCCCACCCTTTTCTCTGTTTAGAGCGCAAGGTTTTCGGGACAAGGACCTGTTTCTGCTGCACACAGCTACAGGGTCTCTCAGGGTGGCCTGTCTATCCTATTCAGGGCTTTCAAGTGCCAATGTAATAACATTCAGTTGAAATAAGCTGTGTCCCAAGGAGCTGTAAACCCATCTATCTCCATAGGACTTTACAGACCTCTGCCTTCTTTTCTGTACATCCACAGCCGGCTGCACACATCTCAAGCAGCTACTGATATACTGAGTGGATCCTAGAGCCTTCTGGAAATAGGGATAAAGGGGAAAAGGTAGAAACTATCATTTTAAAGAAGCTAGCCCAGGCATGAGAAAAAAAAGAAAAAAAGCAATTTATGATTCTGTGCCGGGTATTTGCAGCTTTAGCTTGTGAGAGGTGTGAGCAGATATCATACAGACCAGGGCATGCTAAATACTTGCCACTTACTTATGTGTCGTGGTTTAACCCCAGCCAGCAACTAGGCACCACACAGCTGCTTAGGGGGGGACGTTCGGAGTGATGGCGTTTGTCTTCCCAAGTCTTCCCAAGTAACCGTTACGCGTGATGGAGCCCTGCTTTCCTAGCGATGGCTGAACACCTGCCTGCCGATGGGAAGTAGTGAATGAATTCCTTGTTTTGCTTTGCTTGCGTGCACGGCTTTTGCTTTCCCTATTAAACTGTCTTTATCTCAACCCATGAGTTTTCTCACTTTTACTCTTCCGATTCTCTCCCCCATCCCACCAGGGGCGAGTGAGCGAGCGGCTGTGTGGTGCTTAGTTGCTGGCTGGGGTTAAACCACGAATGATCTTACACCACATTAAAAAAAAGCTGGGAAGAGGGAGAAAGTATTTCTTTTGGAAGAGATTGGTTGTCTCTGGAAAGGAACATCACTTTATCAGGTTGCTTAGAAGCCATTTCTTATGAGGCTGTTCTGTTTCCTTGTGACCTTGACATCCTCTCTTCAGATAACACTAGATCAGGGATTTGATGAACAAGTGATGAACCCTTGGAAAGAAAACAGGTAGTGAACACGTTGGCATTGCACACGCCCTGTGAGTCTGCTAAATCAAATCTTAGAGAGCGCTAAAGCCACTGGGGAAAGTCATGAAAGAAGAACATTTGAATTCTCAAGACTCTTCATGAGGGAATTAAAGTAGCAATCCTGTGCTGAGAAAGCCCCTTTGCAGGCAGAGTTCTTGTTAATTTACGTGCCTACGTATATATATGTTTGTATTAATAGTCATTAAGTGTGTATTAATATTTATTTACATGCACCCACTTGCATGAGAAGATACATAGTCATGTGCAGTTCCGAACCCTTGAAAACAGCCTGTGGGTTTGCCGTCTTCCCGTGGGCATAGACCAAGAGCTGTTGGCAGGGAGCAGGTGCTTGGAGGCAGAAGCGAAGCCTTGTATTGCTCTGAGCCTCTCCGGGCCATGAGAAGATGCCCCAGGAGTCCTGCAATGTGTGCTCCAGGAGACAGGGTGGGCATAGCTGAAAATGGAGGTTTTTAAGAGCATGGTGAGAATATTCTGCCTTCCTGAAGTAACATGAGCTGGAGAAATGAAAGCTTGCCCCCTTACTGCTTCATGATGAGAAGGAGGCTGTGGAGGATGACAGCAGGATTAACAACCTTTCCCAATCCCTCCCCACCTCCCCTCAGCCCCCAGAGTCAAGCTGCTATTAGACTTCTGGGTCCTGGTGAAGTTTCAGCCCATGAACACCGAGCTCACGTGTGCATTTGACAACATTTTGCCACGAGCGACAGCTTCCATACGTGTGCATGCACATAGCTGTGTACTTAAGCAAAATATTGTAAATTAATATGAACCAGATTTAAGACATAGTTCTGATGAAATTAAGTATTCATCCTTTTTTCTTATGTAAGAACAAAATTCTCACTCAGCTTTTCCATCTTGGCATATGTTATTACCTTGTTCATAGAAACACTGATAGGTCATAGCTTCCCAGATAGCAGCACGTTACTTATAGTTTGTAATCCCAATGTCTGCAAGCCACGTGCAGCGAAAGCTCATTGCTGAGGCAAACTTCAGCAAATTGTTATATATACTGCTGAAACAGTCACACATGCAACACTGACATTCACTTTTTGCATTGCCTTATGTTGATAATGTCAGACTGAGCATAAAAATGTCCTTTAATTTGAGCATTATTATATTTTAGCAAAATGTAAAGGATAAACCCTCCTCAAGCCAGCATACCATCTTTGCCCACCACAAGCTAAAATTCTAGAGAGGCAATAACTTAAGTGCAGTGACTAATAATTCAACAAGCATTGGTCACGAACTACGGCATTTGAAAGTTAGTAGATGGAGATGGCTGAGGATGAAATCTTAGCTCCAGAGAAGTCAATATAGAAATTCTCCCAGCTGTAATGATGCCAGGGTTTTGCTGTGCTTATCTGCAAAGGTTCTCTTGGGGACTGAGCTACGTACCCCGAGCACACGAGCCTGCAGCTGACTACCTGAGGGCTCCTTGTCTTCTCAGTGCAAAGGGAAACAGGTTGACTTCTCCCTGAAGACGGTCTGTGTCCATGAGTATGCATTGTGGACTACCTTTATCGTACGTTGGGGGCATTTCTGATGCTTTTGTGGCTGCTGCCTGTCCCCTCTGCCAGGACAATTCTAGAGGCTCAGMGTGGTCACTTCTTTGGCTGTGAAAGCCTGTCTGGCTGTCTGGCTGTCTGTGCTCAGTGCCAATGCCAGTGTACTTATGTAGGGAAATAAAAGTCAGAGCACAGAAAATCCAGGTAATTTAGCCCCTTAACACCCTACTGGCCAAGCTAGCTTATCTGTGTTAATGAAGTCTCTTATGAACACCAAAGAAATGGTGTAATAATGGAAAGACAAGTCTTTGTTGTATTGACAAAAGCCTAAACAATGTTTGTTATGTTTGTTAACACACTAAGCAAAATTCCCAAAGCCCTAGAAATATGATAAGAGTGGAGTATAGCCTAAAAGACTGGTTGCCTAAAGGAGCAGTCTTTGTACATCCCTTCTCCTGGTAGTGGTCCATGCTGGCCTCCCTCCCAGGTGGCTCCGTAAGGATGCTGTGACCCCCAAGAAACTGCATCTCCAGTGATGCACTGACACTGCAACCATCACATCTTCTAACGCCAGCCACCACCATGAGAGCCCTGCCATCCCCAGAGAGCTTCCTCCTGGCTTCGGGTGGGTGCAATTCCTCTTGTTGCTTTGCTGTGTCTGATGAAGAGAGGACCTGCACAGCTGATGAACACAATGGAGGGAAACCTGCCTCCCGTGGCCCTTCTAGACTTAATCCCGGCGGTGCTGTCACCTCCAGTTTTTGCACCACACTTGCTGTAGCATAAGCCAGGGGAAGCAGAAAATCCCATTTAAGCTCAAACTTCATTTCTGAAGATCAAAACCAACAGAACTCAGGAGCCTGCAGGCTTTTGAAAACCCCAGCAGATAATGCCTTGGTCTTTTAGGAACCAAAACACTCTTAGAAATCTTGCGCTAAACGACTCATCTAGATTACACAGGCAATATCTGGTCTGGCAGGGCACCGAGCTTTTGTCCCGAGGGTAACTTGCTGGCCACAGGGCCCTCCTGTCGCTCTGCAAAAGCCTTTGTGCCCCCGTCCTTCCCTAAGGAAAGAAGCCATAGGCAGTCCTGCAGCTCAGGCACGTGCCTGTCTTTATACACCCTCAATAACTTTTGTACTCACTGGCCAATTTTAGTTACAGCTGTCAGGTATAGATGCCCCCAATGTATATATTTGTGAGAGTAGGAGGTCAGGCAAGATCCCAACTCTTCCCGTGTCCCACCTGAGGGATAAAACACTTTATTACACACAGAGAACCAGAACCAGCGAAGGTTTAAAAGGAGGCTTTAGTGACTCCACTGATCACAGAACTATTTATTCTGGTTGTTTACTTCTCTCCTTATCTCTGTCACGGAAAATAATTCAGATTTATAATCTTATATTGCTCTTCAAAGCACGCGTGTGTTTGTCGTATCCTGGTGTTTCAGTGGCCTTCTTTACAATACTGGACCGGGAAAGCAGAGATATTTCCTTTGCTGAATTCAAAGCCAATGGCAGTTTTGATTTTGCACTTAAGAAACTGAGATGTAACAACTCCTATTTTGCAAACCCAGCTCTTACTTGTGCTCTGTCTGCCTCAGAGTGCAGGGACTACATTCAAACAAACAGAACTAAGACTTCCCTGGTGCACTGCCATTAAAATGTCAGTGAATTAATTTGTGCAAACACTTTAAAACATGGGGTAGCTTCACAGTAAAATAAATGCGTCATTTTATAAAGCATACTGCTGGATGCAACAAAGCTTTTAGTAAAACTGAGTGCTATTTAAACATGCCAGACCTTATCCTTAACCACATTGAGATGTTTCATATCAGCCTGGCAGCATAAATATAGCTTTCAAGAGTGTAAACTGAAAATCCATCAAGTTTAACACATCAAGATGGTGTGTAAAGGCAAAAGTTTAAATTAGAAACAATCTTATAATGATTCCAAACATCTATTTCTCCCATGATGTACGCTTTGTCATATGGTGCGGGTACCCTCTGTCATTCTTTGTGTACTTATGTACTCATGTAGCAGATCAGATCAATGCTTGAAATTTGAAAGTTTAATTAACAAACATTTCCCCAGGCTCTTCCCAAGTAATGCAGCCCAAGATTGCCATGTAGTGGGTATGCATGAGCTCCAGTTGTCCAGATAATAGGATTAGGTCTATCTTATTAGCTGTGGTACCTGAACTAATTCAGTGAACACTATTCCATCTTCCCTACATGTTTTCCATTTTTCATGTGGAAGTCACTAGACAAGAATTAGCTTGGCCTAGCTCTTCCAGCCAGACTTTTCTTTTCTTTCTGTTGACTGGTATGGGCAATCAAAATGTTGCATATGTTTGAAAATTTTATTCAGGACACTTGTTGCAGAAAAAGGCAAAACAATTTGAAAACAGAAAGATTCTCTCTTGGTATTGCAAAAGCAGAGCTGAGTGAAGGAGGTCAGAGAGGGGAGCTGGTTAGCTGTAAGTAGACATGGTCAACCACTGGAAGTTTAATGCTAAGCTCAAAGATAGGGTGCAAATGAAGCAAATTGACTGTGGATGTTGCTTTTCATTAAGCGTTCCACTAAGGAAAGTATTATCTCTGCAGTTAAATGTGTTTTAATGGGGTCTGCGCTACTGCTGGAATATTGTAAAGGGTTCAGAAATGGATAGAGTTGAAAACCAACAGCTCAGAAAATTGATAGTGAAGCAGAAAGATTTTCACATCTAAACCATCACCTCTAATCTAGCCTGTTTCATTAAGGGTGCACAAAGCTCTTCAGCCACCTGGCTATTTGTGACTTCTGAAACCATGAAAACATGCTGCATCCACAAAGTAGAGCAGATGCAGGGCAGGCGGGACACTCAAAGTCCCAAGACAAGAACAGCTACGCTAGGGTGCTCATTTATTTGTTCTGTGGAAAAGGACATGAGACTTGAGATATTTCACTGAAAAAGAGACCCTACATGGAAATGGGCCCTACATCTGCCTCTTGGATTGGGAACCACCAGGTCTGTCCTGGTCCCAGAAGCTGCCACCACGGTCAGCGTTTATAGGTGTTTATCAGCGACCTTGTACGGAGGTCAGGACCTCGTGGTCACAGAGCTGAACTTCTTCCAAAAGCTCTGTGTGTTTGCTTTCCTGAGGCATCACAGAGGGAAAAACATACCTGAATCTGAAGTTTAGGCTGAAACACTGGCTTTTAGTCTCAAGAGAGTAATTCTGAGACACACAGAGAACGGGAGAAAATAAAAAACACTTTCAGGAACTCAGAAATGTGTAGGAGAATCCGGGTGAAGTTCAAAGAGTGCTAAAGGCAGTAAGTTTTAGTGTGTTTTGGTAAGGACATTGTATCTTTGCATCAAGAAAAGACTAGTGCAGTGCCTTCAGCCAGAGCTGCCCTGCCCTGGGCAGCAGAGTCCCTGAGAGCTTCACCCTGCRCTTCCCACCAAACACTGTCCTCTCCCACCACACCAGGCGCGCCGCTTTATGRTGACTTCTTACAGACCGTGTGGGTAACTAATGCTCCTCGCTGGCCTAACTGGAGGGATTTAGAGCGACATTTTCAAAAGCACTTAGGTTACTGTAGAGTCTAGGGACTGTAGTATTCCCACCACCCAAAAGTTGGTACTTTCTCTAGCTGGCTAAATAGGGGTTGTCTCCATAAGTTTCCTTCACAGAGTATTTTTCAGAGTAATAGCGTAATCTGGATGTTGCAAAGCCACCTGCGGTGGAGAGTCTGCAAAAGCGAGCCAGTAAGGGTATCTCCCTCTCTCCTCACACAACAGACAAAACCAGGTTAGGCACTGCTGTCCCATTTGGAGAGAGGCTTTTAAAATCTTATCATCTTGGATGATTTATTTCTAGAAGGAACATTAACCATTTTCTATTGCCTGCAGAATAACTCCTTTATCAGCCAGGAACTGAAAGCTCAGGTTTTTCTTTCTGATAGCAGTGGGAGGCTGTTGTTGCAAGGACATTTCTTTTCTCGGTGGCACCAGTGAAGGCAGCTCCTGCTCCCATCCCTGCCTCCAGCCTTGTCCTGTTGTGGTCCCAGCAGAGACCAGGGAAAAGTCCCATACTGCACTGGGATGACTGATGGGGCAGAAGGCAGAAGGATGGAAGAAGTTAGATAAGCTGGAGAGGGACAACTTGGACTGACGCAGCATGAGAGGAGTCCTCAGGACAGCTTGGCAGCTTTATTCATCTCTCCAGCTCTAGGGCGAAGGAAGATTCAGAGGTCTTTCTTCTGTCATTTAGTGGCTCTGCACAGAGCACACATTCGGCAGAGGCCAGTGAAACGGGAAAGCAGCTTTGCTTGTGCCACTGAACACCTGCATGGCTCTCAGGATGTGACTTTTCCAAAGATCTCAATTTGAGCCTTCAATCGTTCATAGGAGTTTTATACTGTCTTTCAGTGGGAGGAAAAGTGTGCCCATACCAAGTGCTCTTCAAAAATCCTATCCAAACTTCAGTAGTGTAAATCACGCAGAATAATTAATGGAATAAAATCCTGTTGCAGAATCTTATCTAAACCCAGTGCAATGAAGGGTTACCATAGGCTCACTATCCTCAGTGTAGATGCCTGCCCTCGAGCAAGGGGCAGAGAGGAGGCAGCGCTGTCAAAATAAGCATCGTATTTATGCAAGGGCACCCTGTGAAATCACAGCTCTCCAAATAATATCTCTCCTCATGCACATGTCAGGCTCTGCCCCAGTTTCACTGCTGGGAAGTGCTCAGGACCTGCCGCAGGCTCTCCCCAGAGCTCCCACATGGTCAGGCTGTGTCATAGAGGATGGTCCTCTCCCTCTAAGCCTCCTGAGATGGGGACTGGTATGGGCCTTCTCCAGCAGGTGTGCAATTAATTACACCAAAGATTTGTAGTGACCTAGTAACTTATAGCCATTAAATAAGCAAATGAGATTCATGAAGGTAAGATTAAGGCATACTGAGTATCTGACAAAGAATGGCAACCCRTCTTAGTAAAATATTAATCTTTCCCCCCCTACCACGTGGAATACATTTTTTCTAGAACTTTGAGCCATGAGTTATTCAGGTTTGCAAGCCATTAAACATCTCCCCCTCTTTCCCTGTAACAGACTCTTATTTGTGCCTTGCAGAGAAACACAGTACCACAATAAATAAATAAATAAATAAATGAATAAATAAAATCTGGTGGTGACTCATCAAAAAGATCATATTAAGGAATAGATAATATTAAAGAAAGGCTAATTTTGTATTCACACAGATTAACCTCTTGACGTTGACAGCCTGAATCTCCTTCTCAGTCTTAGTGCTTTCTGACGGCAGGCTTTGAGCCAAGCAAAGTCTACCGGCTTTAGCGGCGTAAAACCCCAACTTGAGTGTCTATCAGAAGGTGACATTTGCACCTCAGCTGCTCGGTAGCCACAGCAACAGTCAAAGATAAGGATGGAGTCAGGCTGGAAGTGTTTAGAAGTTGCCCCCTTTTTTTGGCATTTTTTTCAGGGGCCCTGGCAAGGCCAGTATTTAGTTTCTTAAGGCGTTTGCTGGAGACCTGTCTTTATCCCTGTGTGAGGCAGGAAGGGAGCGGTGTTGGTATTTGATTGCTTGGGTTGTCGCTGTCAGAAAGCAGGAGGGTTTTGCTATGCTCTTGTTGCACGCTTGCACTTGGTGCTAGCAGAGGACACCCTGCTGCCTGGGGCTTGAGCAAGCACCCCGAGCAAGCAGAGGTGAGGGCACAGGGCAGAGCAAAATGTATATTGGCTTTTTTGTATGTGTGTTCTCCTCATGGCCTATCTATTTTGTCTCTGTCTTCTTGATTTTTAGATGAAAATCTTTGACAAAAACAAAGACGGACGGCTGGATCTGAATGACCTGGCAAGGTAGGCTCTAATAATATTGATGGGGTTTTTCAGCTTGCAATGGCAGATCCAGGCAAGGTGATGATCTCCCTCTGGGGATGTGCATTTGAATCCTACCTCCTTTCAAATTAAATCAGGTACTCTGATGTAGGTATCCCAGGTCTCTAATGCACGATCCCCATCACAATAGTCCGAGAACCTAGAGCCGGTGACACTGAGCAATGCGAAGACCTGTTTGTGCATCACCAACATGCTCTGGCATGATCCATGCTACCTCTGCGATGCTCCTCAGGAGGTGATGAAGCAGCCAGTGGCACCATTTCTCCAAAAGAAGGATGGCAATCCCCTTCAGCAGGGTCACAGATGTGCATTTATTTCACATCATCATGCACAGCAGGGATTGCAAAGAATTTTTGCTGCTTGTTTGAGGAATAAAAGTGCCACTGCAAAGGAGCTTGCCAAATGGCAGCAAGAAAGGATTTGGAGAGACAAGGTGAAGACGCTTGTGAATGAAGCTGGGGACTCAGACACGGGCCTCTGTCTCTTTTCTGTCCTTGATACCTCAGAGGCTTTTATATGATTTTCACTGCATACAGATAGAGAGTATGCCTCTGTCTGTAAATGTACATGCAATGACTGGATGGGACTTTAAACGTGCAGATACAGTCTGAAAACACTGGTTTGGGAGATGAGAGGAGAGAGGTGCTAGTTTGCCACTGTTACTTTCTACTTGGGATCACGACGAATGCCAGCACAAATAACTGCAGTGCATGTGGCAGTTTGCTTTGACCGCTGAATATATGAAGAGAAACAGAGGCAGAATGGAGAATATCTAAAGGGGATTGCTGTTGCATTTTCCTCTTAAATACRGTTCCCCTACTGCCCCCTTGCCCCATGCAATCTGAGGCTCCCCTCTCGTCTAGGCACACTTCTCACACCCCAAACCCTTCAGTGTGCAGACACAGCTCAGCACACCCGGCGTTGCGGGCTCTAAAAACCTTTGGGTTAGCAGAGCAGCTGAAGAGAGAAAAGCTTTTATCAGTGCTGTGAGGGGCTTTGGGAGGGAGGAGGGGAAAGGAGAGGAATTTGGCCAGTCTCGGTGCTCAGGCCAGTATTACTTTGTCCCTTACTTTTACAAGCACCAATTCTCCCTCCCAACAGAGCGCGATAAATTACTCTTTCCTTTAATGCAGCACAGCAATCCAGTTACGAGGAATGATTGTCTGGTAGCTCTCGTTTCGGAGGCTGACCACCTCCATTGCGCTGGACCACCAGAAATGCTCTGGGAGAAGCAATGGTGCTAAGAAACATGTTTGCAGTGAGCCAAAGGGCGCCCGCCATTCCCCATCAGACAGGGAGGGAGGCGTGTGTTCATGTAACAGCCCTCCGTAAATAACCCTGCAGGCGATTTTCTTTTTTAAAGGCCTATAATCTAAAATCTCTTTGCTTTATGAACCAGAAGAGTTCAGAATAGTTTGTGTGCAGATGATAAAGCAGAAAGATCGTAATTTAAATCTCTCCATTCAGGATTCTGGCGCTCCAGGAAAATTTCCTTCTTCAATTTAAAATGGATGTAAGTAGCGCTATTTTTTGATGCATCAATCCCGTCTCTCTCAGCTAAGATAACCTGGGCCCAAACTTTAATCTTTTCATTTTTTCTTTTTCATTTGCTTGTCCTCCCCACATACAGGCTTGCAGCACGGAAGAAAGGAGGAGAGATTTTGAGAAGATCTTTGCGCACTACGACGTTGTGAGTCCCAGAGGCTGTTCCCTTGTGGTCTTTAAATGACACAGATTTAACATACGCTGCTCAGACTTCCTCCCGGTGGGTGCTGTGGGGGTCACTCAGGAGCTGAAGCTGTGCCTGAGCCCATGGGCCAGGGGGGCCCAGGCGCCAGGCTGGGGGGTAAGGTGGTGACAGAGGGGAGCGATGCTCAGAGACCTYGTGGCAAAGGACCCATTTTGACTTTCTCCGTCGCCACGGCCAGCGCTGCTGCATTAGCAGTATCTCCCCGCAGGAGATGCAAGGGATGTAAAGGAGGTGGTGGCTTTAGCTCTCACAATTTCTGGCAGTTTGGGACCTGCATCACCACCACCTTGCAAAATAAAACCCCTTCCAGTACTGAACCAAGTCAGTAGTTAGGGAGTCTGGCCCAGGACAGACATGACCACCTAACTGCCTGTTAGAAATCAGCAATTCAGTGCCACTTCTGACAGTCACACGACTCCCTCAGGGTGGTGGCCAGCAAGCCTCACAAAATGGTGGGAGATGTTGCTCCTGTTTGAAGGGAAGAGATGGTTTGGGGAAAAGGAAGGGATCTTAGATGTTAGATACTAGGAAGAAATTCTTCACTGTGAGGGTGGTGAGGCACTGGAACAGGTTGCCCAGAGAAGTTGTGGATGCCTTCTCCCTGGAATTGTCCAAGGCCAGGTTGGATGGGCTTTGAGCAACCTGGTCTAGTGGAAGGTACTAGGGGGGTTGGAAGTAGATGACCTTTAAGGTCCCTTTCAACCCAAACCATTCTATGATTCTATGATCTTTATGCTATAAAGCTCAGTGACCGGATGGACCTACTGACCAGTAGACATTGTTGTGGTTTTGACTTACTGGAGCATTTTGATGTTTCTTCCATCTTTCAGAGTAAAACGGGAGCACTTGAAGGCCCAGAAGTGGATGGGTTTGTCAAAGACATGATGGAACTGGTCAAGGTAGCTTCATGGCTCTTTCTATTTATTAATACCCTATATTTCCAAGAGGAAGGTGATTGTTTTGGTAAAATTATGTAAATAGAGAGGCTACTGAGAAGGTAGAGTCAAATTTCACTTTGATGAGCAGCAGAAATGAATGTCATGGTCTCAGCATAAACGCTGTAGAGCATTTCACCATATCACAGAAATTCTGCCTGACAAATTAATACACCTTCACTCAGCAACTGTATTTAAGAAAGGTCCATTCTAGCTCGTACTCTGAATTAGGCAGATGTTACAGCATCACAAACTGGTCGACGTGGATCAGTCATCAGAAGTTTTTTCTTCTGTTTTGACTGTGAATGTGGTCCTCACCAGCATGACCTCATGGTTCATTAGCTCATCACCGGGCTACACTTGAAAATGACTTGAGCTCTACCTCTAATCAAGAATACCATGCCCAGTGTGTCACCAGTTTCTTACAGACAGCAGAATCTATCTGCATTGGATTACCTTGAGTTTCCAGATGCAGTCCAAGATGTAGTTTTTGATCCAAATATAGTCTGGTCTTTGGCTCCCTCTGAGCCTGAGCTGTT
The DNA here is from genome assembly GCA_035582835.1 of Phoebastria nigripes. Taxonomy (NCBI): domain Eukaryota; kingdom Metazoa; phylum Chordata; class Aves; order Procellariiformes; family Diomedeidae; genus Phoebastria; species Phoebastria nigripes. The sequence goes on along the minus strand of JAYKAV010000178.1, from coordinate 2,021,505 downwards.
GCATTTCCAGATGATGTGACCGGACGCAGGGATGCCTGCGCTCCCATGTCCATTTAGCAGAGAGCAGAGACTGCAGCTGCGTGCTGATGGCTGTGTGTGTATGTACATTACAGCCATATGGTGTGTAGGGAAGGGTGTGAGGACACGCAGGATGTTGGATTTGTGCTCTGTGCACGTGTGTCCAAAGGAGTGAAGGTTGTACTTTCCCTAAGGGCCTTCATCAGCATCGTCCTTGGGCACCACAAGCTGTGCGTGTGAATTTGATCTCCTCCTGAGAAAGTGGGAAGCAGAGGAAGCGGTACAGCATTAGGAGCATACAGAGACAGTGTAGCCTGTAAAGTATGCCTTTAGCATTCCTTTGATCCACTAAAGGTATTTTTARGTTGCTGGCTAGCCTGTAAAATAGTAGCCTGCCGAGAGAAATGCCACATCACTCCTCGGGTAGCAGGTTTGAGAGAGGAAACCAGATGAAAGCACAGCTCCAGTAATGCAGCGATCTGTGTTGTACAACTACCTGCAGACTTTTGTTTGATACGGATCAGATGCTGATGGCCTTGATTAAGCACAAAAATCATGTTGCATTTCCTTACAGTTACTCACAGTCCCATACCTCTTCTGTTTTTCCAGGGCATCCTTTCCCCATTCTCTGTTCACTTCCCCACCTCGTATGAGCTGACGTGGGGTCAGGCTGTTTGGTCGCTCCTCTTTGGGTGGATTTCCCTGCCGCTGCACAGCCTGCTGCTTTACAGGGCTGGGGAAATCCAGAGCCGTTTCTCTCTCAGCACCGTTTTTCTCTTTTGCCTGCAGCCCAGCATTAGCGGGGTGGACCTGGACAAGTTCCGCCAGATCCTGCTCAACCACTGCGACATGAACAAGGACGGGAAAATTCAGAAATCCGAACTGGCTTTGTGTCTTGGGCTTAAAATGAACCCATAGCCAGGAGAGTGCTCGTGGTTGTGTTTCCCTTGTGAGATTTGCCTGCTGCTCCTCATAGAAGTGTGTCCATGCTGCCGTGTGAGTGGTGGGGAGCAGGGTCACTGCGCTGCCAGGCTGGAGAGCGGCTGCACGAAGGTGCGGCAGAGTGGGATCCACATGGAGGGCCTCCCCGCTCTGCCACTCCCTACGTGGTGTTCGCTCACTGCCACCRCTTGTGGGTCCCCTTAGCAATGCCTCTGCCCACGAGCACACCAGCAGCTCAGAAAAGGGGTTGCTGTTCTTCTCCTGCCCCCATGAAACGCTGCCCTGCCCGTCCCCTAGGATAGGGACAAGCATCTCCTTAAAAACGTCCTGTCAGTGCTCTCAGAGTGCAGCTACTCAGTGTTTCTGATGGTCGCCTTATGTGTGAAGTCATTACTTTGGTGAGCGTTGCGCTTTGTTTGTGCATTTAAAATATTGGATGGATGACAGTGTATTTGTGCAGAAATAAAAAATGGCAGTTACAGAAATTCAGTAAGATTGGAGTTTATATGTTATATGCGGAAAGCCATCTGCCGCAGGCTGGCAGACCATACGTAGTAGCCATTTTACGTAAAACGCATTAAATGGCAAGAGGTTTTGTGATGCCTATCAGCTGTGGTGTTTAAATCTGCCAGGAAATGAAACATAGTAGATCCTTCTCATGGGGAAACCACACACGCCAGGAAATAATATCACCTCCAGGATGAAGCCTCGGAGTAACATCGCTTCTGGAGGAAGCCTTTCTTCCAACCCAGACTGAAATAATATACAAGGTTTCCATAAACTGAAAAACTGGAAGGACAGAAGCCTAATGAGAGCAAAGCTCTTAAGCACATGCTTATTTTTTAAAATCCGTAAAAGTTAGTAAATACTTGTAACCTTTACTGAACTTAAAGCTTCCCATCAGTCCTGGGCCATGAGTGTAATCCTGGAGCCTAATGGCAGCATCATCATTTGTGCCACGTATTTCCCTATTCCAAAGGCTTTGACTGCATATTCAGRAAGTGCCACACCTACGCTACCATGCCCAAATAATTCTTAATTTCCGATGAGAAAACTGTGGAGGAAGGATTGTTGGCAAAACTCCCTCACATTTCAGCATTTCTGTCTCCTACAGATGAGAGACCCAGTTTTGACACCACAAGTGTCTTTCTGGTTATGTTCTTTGCAGTACAAGGCAGTACAATGAAAGACTGCCTTTATCCTTGGTTTTATAAAAATTAATCAGAAATTACCTTCAGTCAACACAAATAGAGGTGGAGATGCTGATTCAATAAAGCACTTAAGAACATACACAACTTTAGAGATAGCTCATTTGCTACTTTCACTGATGATAAGCTCACAGACCAAACAGGTGCTAAGTGCCTGTTTCACCCCAGCACAGAACTAGGGCTTTAAACTCCCAAACTGCTTTTTATCACCTGTCCTGGTTCCAGCTGGGACAGAGTTAACTTTCTTCCCAGTAGCTGGGGGGGGTGTGCTGTGTTTTGGGTTTGGTATMMTAGGAGCRTTGATGGCCCATTGATGTTTTGGGTGCTGCTGGGTGGTGCTTGCACCGGGCACTTTTCGGCCTCCCATGCCCTGCCRGGTGCATGGGAAGCTGGCGGGGGGAGCAGAGCCGGGGTGGTTGACCCAGCTGGCCAATGGGGTATTCCATACCATGCGACGTCATGCTCAGTATAAAAACTAAGGGTGGGGGGGCTCTGGGTTCCGGGATGGGCTCGAGCATTTTTCGGGCACGCATTGGCTCGGCAACGCGTCGGTTCGGCAGGTGGTGAGCAGTTGCATTGTGCTCGACTGTTTTGTATATCCTGTTGTTGTTGTTGTTACCACTGTTATTCTTACTGTTCTACTTTGTTTTATTTCAATTATTAAACTGTTTTTATCTCAACCTGCGAGTTTTCCTACTCGTGCCCTCCCAATTCTCTCCCCCATTCCACCGGAGTGGGGAGGGGGTGAGCAAGCGGCTGCGTGGTGTTTAGGTGCTGCCAGGGTTAAACCACGACATCACCCTAGTAGCAACACAAATCACAACCGCAATAACAGAGCTTTGCAATGGTTCAGAAAAACAATAAACAAGGAATCGGGCCTTAGCAGCAGCTCCCCAAGCCATCAGGGATGCACTTTTACTCATGGACGCTTGCTTCCATCAGAGGGAAGCGCTGTGGTCAGGAGTGCATGACAACAGAGAGGAAGCCAGCAGAGAAATCCCACACACCACTGTTTATCAGACATCCTTTATCTCCATCCTGAAGAATTTGCAACAAATATAGTGGGGCACATCACCAACAATCTTTTCATCGTACCTCCAATAGGATGTGACTTATCAGGCTAAATAATTATGCCTTTAAGTATATTCTTCTGTTTCTCTCTCTTCTTTCAGCCTTTATATTGTTCTCATTGTTATTATTATTTTATAAACTACAGCTTCCATTACTTTGGACATGGGAGCAATTTCTGTACCATCYCCTACAATATATTTCTACCTGTAGCTATATGTTCTTTATGCTATTTGTATATTATGCTGATGATAACAGGTCCATTCTGTTTCACTCCTGCTTAAGCCTATTGATATCAGTAGAACTTTTTCTCATTTATTAAAGTATAAATTCAAGAATATTCTGCCCTGCCTCACTAAAAATACAGCAACTTTTAACCTAAAATCAAAATAATCTTTTAAAGACTATATACAATCACAGCTCTTAACTCAAGAATTATACCACGCTTCATCCATCTTTATTGAAACCTTATGCTTTTCACATCCTCTACAGCCAATAGTTTTTTTCAACAGACACTAAACAGTAATGAATTTGACATGTCAGTGTCACAGTGGATTTTGCTTCTTTTGTACAAATTTGTGATTTTTTTTTTTAATACTGAGTTTCCTGAAGCCTTCCTCTCTGCAAGTTCATGCGACTAGTTTTACTAGCTTGAAATAAGTGAGTGCATAGCCTTCAGCAAGTGAGTTTACAAGAGCATTTTACAAAACATTAGCAAAAAGTAATTGGGGATAATAGACGAAAAGTTTACATACAGAATTCAGAAGAGGTTTTTTTATGTTGTTTTGGGTTTTTTTTAATTTAGTTCTGTATTCCCATGAGGATATTTTTTGTGTCCAGAGCAGTGACTAGAGAGCAGGAAAACAGGCATGCACACTGCCTTGTTTGCTGGGACTGTAGGGGAGAACCCTATCCTGGTGGGACTCCAGCCCAAGTGAGCTGCAGGTCCCCTATAAGCAAAAGAAAATGTCAGGAGATGCAGCGGGATTTGAGTCCACATTACAAAGGTCAGCAAGGCAATTATTAATGAGCAATGGTCTTATAACCCTCTAGCCTCTAAAAGTCAATGTTATTGCAGGAGGCAGGCATTTTGAGACTTTCTGTGGAGAAGGCGTGTCCTTGCTTGCAGAGATTTTTTTTTTTTTAATTATTATTTTCATTTCAATAATGAATGATCTATAGGGGCCTTTGGTCTCAGGCRTTGGTGATTTCATCCTTTTAAGCTGCTATAGATATATAGATAGGCAATACATTTTGAAGAAACATAGCTATTGGCCATCTTGCAAATTTGAAGTGTACTTTAATGTGCAGTGTGGAGTCTCTTACATACCAAAACATGAAATACTATTTCACATTTGAATGGTTACACAAAAATACCTGTTTTGCATTAATTATATGAAAATATCTTGCCTAGAAAACCAGAAGCGTTTACACACCATGATGCCTTCTGTGCCACAAATACATAGAAGATATGCGAGGAAGGCTTGGGGCTGTTCGATTGGCAGTGCATCCTCTGCCAACAAAATTCTGCGGGTATCACAATATTTAGGAGCCTGCATCTTGGAAACTAGAATCTGAACACAGAAAGTGAATGAAAATGTTTGCCAAGATATTTTCCCTTGGTATTTTCATGTTTTTCTCTAGAAAACTGGGATTAAGGGATTCACAGTTTTCTATTTCTTCATTGTATGCAAATTTACCAAAATCAATTTTAGCTGACTTATATCATCATATTTAACAGGTGTATTTCCAAAAGATACTTAGCTACCACAWGCATAGCAGTCAATATGCACAGTGCTCCCAAATGTGTCATGTTAAGGTTGGGGTTTTGCCTTTGTTTGTTTAATTGGCAAACTGCTGGATCTGGAAATCAATGTGTGAATGTCCTCAAAGCAAAGCTGTTCCTTTGCCTCCCTTTTCGCTGTGAGTTATTGAAGATCATGCCCTGGCCTCCCATCATGCTCCCTGCTCGTCTCGGCCCTTCTCATTTTTGGCACTTGACATAGTTTTTTTCTGGATGACTTGTCATGACAACTTTGTTCAGGAGACACTGCCTCCGACAGCTTCAGTTGACTGTGTAGAACTGATACCCATGAAAAATGAACATTTATGGGGCTTTTTAACTCAAATCCATCCCTCGTTTAACTTCCCTGGTTTCACTGGAAATGATGTTACACAGACACAATCTTTTCTCCCATCATTTTGAACCTCAACAAGCTGCTTGCTTATCCCGAGCCATCACCATGGAGATCTACCACTGGAGACCACCAATTTCCTGAGCCAGCCTCACAATCCCAAACTGCTCATGTGCCAGCTTGTCCCTCGGTCTGTGCAATTTTTTCCCCAGAATAATGAACCCAAATACACACGCTCACCTCATTCCCCAGTCTGAACGCACTCCAACAGTCTCACATCACTGACACCCAAACTGGAACCAGATAAGATTTTTAGAAATCGTAAAATTTAAGTTTCATTGGTGCTTTATTTTCAGATTTTTCAGTAAAATAATTCTCTCCCTTTGTTCTCACAATATTGCTCTAAATAACATGGGTGAAGCTGCCCACACGTCTTACAAAAACTGCTTTTTATTCCTACTGAAAGCTAAGAATTGAGCATCAGCCCAAAAGAAGGGCTCAGAGCATAGGAAACCAGCACAAAATTTTGATTAATTTGCCTTTCTGTTTGTGTGGCAAGAGAATAGTGTCAATACTAATGAAAACAATTGTGACTAATGCAGCCAATAAGACTATCAGAGAATCATCTGCCACATTGTAATAGGAACCCATCACAAGAAACACCTTAATTACAGCTATTATCTCTTAAAATGGCTGGGTAACTCTTACATTAATCTGATTTGAAACAGAAAGTTGCCATTATGTAGTGAGATGTTAAATGGGGCTTTGCTGTGTAATTACATGGGGTGAAGTAACTATGAAAGTCATTTTTGTATGACGGCCACACTGACTGCTAATGAAAAGCTCTCATTTTCCGGCTCTTCGTTGCACCTGTATTTTCAGTAATTCCACGGAGGATTGCATCTCATTTTAAGGAACATTTGCACATGGGAAAAGGGGTGGGGGAAAGAGTGCCAGTTATGACCATTATGAGAGGAAAATAAGGGAACCATTTGCCTAATGCCAAGAGACACCTACAGGGAGCTCCCACTGGGTCCCAGAGCTAAAACCATTTCCCTGCCCTCTCTTGCTTAGTTGGGCAGCACCGATTTTCACGAGCTCATCCCACAGCGACGTGTCCTGCTGCCCATCTGCCCTATGCTCAGCCTTTATGCCGGCTTCAGGCATTGCCCTTCCTCTTGGGTTTGTTCCTTCACATTTGCTGTCCTCCAAAAAAAGGCTTCTCCCTGCCCTGCTCCTGTGYTGGAACCTTTGCACGGGTGATGGGAGAACTGGAGCGGATGTCTCTGCCCAGGAAAAATGGCTGGCGCAATGGCACACACAGTGCAGACAAATGCTCTGGCTGCATCTCTGGCATCATCTGGCATCTCTTTAGATGAGCTGTTTCAGAAAAAATGAATTCGATTGGTTTTGATGGAGACACCACAGCCCACGAGAGCTATTATTATTAGGCAACGTGGCTGGAGAACGGGCGTCTGCCCCAGGCTCGGGAGAGACCTGGTTTGGGGTCCTTGCTCTGCCCGACATCACGGCTGTGAAGCTCAAATGATTTCAACCTGCTCAGTCTTACCAGGGGAAGGTTTCTGTTGTGGATGATGAGAGCACATAACCGCATGTTGAACATTAGCCATGTTGGTTTGGAAGTGTRCTTTTCAAGGGATATATTAACAATAATGGCCATCACGTTCCTGAATAAAGGAGAGCTAAAGGTGCCGGTGCCCACATGCAGTGTGAGGGACTGCATGGGCTGCACTTTATGGTGAACCTGGTCGCCCCTTCGAGGTCCTCCTGCACCAGACCCTGGTAACAAAGCCCAGGGAAGGATCTCCAGGCGTTATGGGGGAATACAGGGAATTTAAGCCCTAAATTCATTTTAAATCAGGCTGCAGCCCGCATCCCTGTACAGTAATGTTTGTACCAACTCTCCATGGTTCTGCTTTGTAAAGTAATCAACACCAGAGTGTAAAGAGACAGAAATGGGTCACCGCTGATGGGGTCTGAAGAAATCACCCTTCCTGCATTTCTCTGTGAGGTGGAGATGGGCTTTAATGCTGCTGTGCAGACAGAAGCTGCACGAGGCAGCCACGAGGCTGATCCCTCTGCCCCCAAGCTGCTGCCAGCTGGCAGAGCCCCCTTGGCTCCGATGGAGCCGGGCCAGCTCAGGACGGCAGGAGATGTGGCCATGGCTCCACTACCAGACATATTTTAAAGCTTTTCAAGCTTGGGGTTTCTAAATTAAGTAGTGCCGGTGCTAGAAAGTGGCAGCATCAAGGCTTGCTCAAGTTGACGCCACAGTCGAATACCTCTAGCTCTGAGGGAGGCTGTTATTAGGACTGGCTCTGCTTTATATGAATAAAGGGCTGTAACGCAGTTGTCAAGGGGTTTCTTGCAGCTGGTAGAGCTAAGGAGAACATGTTCTCATTTTTTGATTCCCTGCAAAGTCTCATGTAAGATATCACTCCCAATGACTCATAGAGAGGAGATGGAGAAGAGAGATGCGCTCAGAAATCCTGTTTGGGTGGCTGTTTGAACAGATTGCTGTCATCTGTCACTTTGGCTAACATGTCTCTAGCTTTGATGGTGYGGCCAAACACAGTTTTTATTTACCGTTGTTAATCCTTAGGAAACGGGTTCATTTCTCCAGTGCATAAAAACTAGGAGCCAGCAGACTGCCAGGGTTTTGCGTGCCAGCAGGGGCGAGGATGTGCCTGGAGAAATCTTGGGTTTRGATGAGGATTCAGGCAGGAGACGGGTGGCAGAGCCTGGAGGAACGTAGCACCTGTGGGTTAGGTGAGCCCTGCTTCAGCTGGCAGCCAGAGCGAGGGCAGCCAGTTGCTGCGGCTTAGGGCAGGAGCAGCGACTTCTTCACACACGCTAACCGGATCATTGGGAAACCCATGAACGCACATGAAGTTCAGGCCAATCCGTTTTTTCAGTTCTTCCTGCAAGCGGAGAGCATGCACGCGACGGCTCAGACGACAGGCAGTGCTTGCCAAGGCACCACAATAACTTGATTGTTTGCCTAAGACCTAATTAATGAGATCGTCAAAGGCAACTGTTTCCTCCTTCCTCATGAGTAAATGTGCACAGGAGCATGGGCAGGAGTCGGGATGTTTCCTGGTCATTAAGCTGAGAGTGATCTGCTTGTGTTTGGGCTATGTAGAAGTTCATAAACAAATCAATAGATACTTACATTTTTATCATAAGGCATGAAATGCTAATAAGCATGGCATATTACAAGGACCTTAAGTGATCGATACAATGACAGGATGACATTTAGAGACTCATTCTAGAATGTCTTTAACCATCTCCATATAATGCAGAGATGGTATTTTTTCAGTGAGGATTTCTTTTTACGTCTAAAGAATGGAAGATCCTGTGGGCTTACCATTAATGTCATTCAGATAGCTGTGTTTTAATTTTTAAGAGCTAGAAATTGCCTAATTTTAAAAGTGTCTTGTAGGTGTTATTTTTAGGTTCCAATAAACTATAGTGCATTTCTGCCTCCTCCCTGCTTGCTGACTATGTAATTTGGCATGTGCTTTCCCTGGCCACCACTTCCACTCTCCCGCTGGTGGGATCCAGAAGTGCTACTGCCAACACCTGGCATGCAACGGTTATGAATCAGGCCACACAAGATCAAGCAGCTGGCTTTAAAACCAATGAAATCTCTATTTTTTCCCTCTCCTCTCCCTGCCTCCCACCATCTTTTCCTTGCTTTTCCTTTTTAAAGGAACCTGTGGGATTCTTTCTTTCATGCCTTCTGGGTCCAAAGCCTCTAGGCTGCCACATCCGCAAGCTTTGCTCTGCAATGCAAAGCACTACATCTGCTTATTGCAGTTATTATTCGCTTATTGCGACTCTCCTTCAGTGTCCCTGTTTCAGGCTCTGGGGTGATTCCCTGCATCATGAGCCTGATGAGAAAGTGGGAAGAAGTAAAAACAGAGGCTGTACTCACCAGCCTGCTGCCAGACGGCAGCAGTGTCTGCCATGCCATCACCAAACAYGCATCCTTGCCTAAATTCACACCTTTAGGCACTTCTGTTGACTCTGTCAGTGGTGCAGCTCTCCTTCCCCTGCACTTGGGAGATGCCTCTGGGGTGCTGGTTAAAATCTCACCAGGCTCCCATCAGAGCTCAAGCTCAATGAAGAGGGGAGGTGTACGGCTTTTTGGTCCACGTGGAGACGTGCCATGAGGGATGGCGAAGGGCATGGCCCTGAGGGATGCCTGAGGCTTTCCCCGCAACCTCTTCTTTCCACTGCCTCTGAGGTTTCTGGTGCTGGGGGTGTCCTTTGCTGCAACCTTAAATATAGACTTTGTTGGCCACACTCCTCGTTTTTAAGAGTCCTCGTGATCCTTCTGGGTTTTTGGAGGCAGGGGCGGACTCTGCTTGGGCTTGAGCAGGGGAAACCATGTTGCTGAGGCCGCTCCTGACCACACAAGCCCCCCAAAAGCTGTGTGCGAGGGGCTGCAGCAGGGGGGCTGAGGAAATTCCTTGTACCACTGGCACTTCAAAGCAACCCAGGGAAAGTGCCCCAAGAGCCGCAAGGACGTTGCCTCTCAGCTGGAGGGAATTTGCAAAGGAAGCTGCAAAATGCCTCTTTCCCCAGCACAGAGCCCCCCAGGGCCGCCCAGAGAGATGCTGTGGCCACAGCGGGAGCAGGTAGCTGAGGAGCCAGAAGTCCCTGGCATCTGCCACACGGCTTTTCCCTAATCCATTTTCTGTCAAGTACCTTATAGATGAGCACCAGCAGTACATGACTGATGGCTCAGCATCGCACCCCTCCCAAGGGAAGGGGTGGCTCACACCAGTGGGGTGATTTTTATGCTGTCTTGAACGTCAAGCTTTTTCGTGCAATTCATTTTTTCCATAAAAAATGCAACAAAAATTCATTCACAATGGATCTATTTGTTGACGTTGATTTTTGCCACTTCATCAGCTTTTCATTGCGAAAAAAAACCCATTAAAATTCAGCTCTAATGCCATAATAAACACACAGAAACATGTATCAYTTCAGCATAGGACACCTATTGAATAGACAACAGCAATCTTCCCAAAATGATAAATTTGGGAAGCAGGTAGCAAGTGATACAAAGTCCCATAATCTTATAGAGAAGTTTTAGTGACCACAGGCAGCAGTGAGGCAGTGCTGTGATACACAGTCCCTCTCCCTGGATCTCCCCACTGTGTTGGTGGGACATCTCATGGTCAGGGGCACCTGGCAGCGCTAACACCTTTGTGTCTAAGCAGTCACAAGCCCCAAAGTGCTTGCAGGTTCAGAGCTCCTCTGTTCTTGGGACTTTTTGTCACTTTACTAGTCCTGTGCCTGTGTCTGGCAATGCCTCCGGTTGCCTCTCAGCTGTTGCTCTTCCTGCCCCAGCTCTACGATGCCTTTCTCTAGCTTTGCAAATAGACTTTCCTCCGCTATTCTGATCTCTTGCTGCTCTGCTTAAGGAGTCTTAAATCACTCCATGGCAACTACTGTCTCCAAGGGATTTGGGATTCAGCCATGGGTTATGCGTGCTAACTGCTGCTCATGCCAACCACAGCTGGCCAACAGCAGCACCGCAGAAAATACAGGCTGGTTCAGGAAACAGCTTGGGAAGAGGATATCTTGCTGTTCCTAGAGACGCCGGGTCTCTACAGGCTGTTTCACAAGGTAGGATACGCTGTAGGTATCTGCTCCATACGAAATGTCGCGGATGATCCCTGCCAGGAACAGCAGCCGTCAAGCAGAGGCTGTTCCCAGATGTCACAGAAATATCTTAGGTTCATCTATGGCCAACGGTGTGAGCAAGCTGGCTGATTTACCCACACCCGCATTCACCCTTTCAGGCTGCACAGTCAGGTGTTTCCTGGGTCAAATTCTGTCCCATGTCAACCCACGCAAGTCCATTAACGTTAACTGAGAAGAAATTCAACCTTGAATCTGTAAAGGGCACCACAAATGCAATAGCCTGGGCTATAAACTCCCCTGCTGAGTTGTTTAAAGCCAGCCAGCAGCACAGGTGCTGCACCTGGCTTTGAGGAGCCCAAATCCTGTGCCAGGTGAGASAGAGGGGGGTCCCCACAGGGTGGAGAAGCACTGAGGAGGGAYGAGCTCCCTTCCCGTTAACCAAGTGGGCACTGCTCTTCCTCAGCAGGGATGAACTGTTTGACAAAAACACAGGAAAGCAGAAGTCCCCAAAACCACGTCGTGTGTGGGTAGGAATGGATGTGAAGAGTGATGGATTAGTCGGTGACAAAGATGTTTCGTACCCTCCTGGAAGAATAACAAAAAGAAATGGCTTGTGTTAGCATCCTCTGTGTGTGTTGTCCTCTGCTGGATAATAACATATTAGTATGTTAAAATACAGTGCATGGTTGTCTTCCTCAGGAGATTGTCTGTTTTTCCTTTTTTTAAAGGCCAGCTCAGTAAGGAGCAGTTTCCTACCACACTTAATTTCTTTTGAGTCTTAGTAGGGAAGGATCCACACAGTAGCTGTCAGCTCTAAACTTCGGCAAGCTCYTCCATCTCTGTATTTGAACCATCACCACAGCTAACTTGGTGTCCACAGAAAAATAATAGGAAACTCAGCTTATTTTAACAGACATAGATAGGCCTCTCAATCTCCTGGACATAAAAGACTTCTCACAAATAATTGGTGGTGAATAATTGATGCAATTAAAAGATCCACTTTTCCTATCCATGGGAGCAGATCATTCATTCTGATTGCTTCAGCACTTTCTGGGGGATCTTTGATCAGCTTTGTAAAGCACGCTGTACATTTCCATTTTCTGCTTCAGATAAGTTTTATCACTGGGCAAAGGGCTTAAGGAATTAATTTAGCCCATGAGTCTGTGAGGCTTAGATTTCAATCTAGGAAGAAATGGAAAATTTTTAAATGTCAAAGCCTTCCCTTTAAGGGCCACGTAAGCCTGCCATAGGAACCCTCCTTCAAAAAATGGGTGCGCTATAGAATGCAGTGCTTGGGTGCAGAGCTGACGAAGCCCATCATGGGTGCAACTGCACTGTTCGTCTGTTCTTGGTCCTGTTTAATGGTCATGTTTGAGACTTTTAGGGCAGCCACTAAATAAACAGGCATGTATACATGCGTTTTTATGAAGTATTATTACAGTAAAGGGAGTTCTTTGAAAGAGAGGGAAGTTAGTGATTGGTTAGCTTACGTTCCTGCACATTTCATTTGAGAGTTGTGTTAAGGGTACTTAGAGCACCCGGATCTCAAGTCTGCTAACATTCCCGTAAACTGCAACACTACTTCCCTACAAAATCATCACAATGCATAACATCAGCTTTGAAAGATCTAATCTGGCTTCAAAAAATCCTCTTCGTCTGGCTTATTCGAGTCCCCGGTGCAATTTTCCAGTGTGGATATTTCACAGTCTTAAAATTCACTTACCGCGAGCAAGTGTGAAAAGCAGACTTAAGCCAGTCATAAGTGTACAAGAAAAGAAAGAACTGAGTCCAGTGGCCAAAGCTCTTTTAAATTTCAGCCAGTCCTCATGGAAGTATTTTCACATCTTCATTTCTACAGAAAATTGTGCACAGGTCAATATTAAGACGTATTACAGCTCTGGGCAGGCTCTGTCTTACGTATGTCAGAGCTGTTTCCTTCTTGTCAGCCCAGAATCTATACATCTTGTAGCTGTACATTAAGCAACGCAACCAGTGTCCGTCCCGCATAGCCCATCCTCTCCCTGTTTCTTTCCCGGGAGAGCAATTAGATGTGTAGCATTACGGTGTGGTGGGATTTTGTAACTGATATAAAGGAGTGCCAGGAAAAAAAGCCAGAGTTCACAGGTTAAATCGGTCCTGTGGATCTCTGCAACAGATGTGAGCTAATTAAAATTAATATTAAATGAAATTAACTTTAAATGAACTACATCATATTTGAGAATCAACTCAAATTAAATGACTCCCCATTTCCTTCCCTTTATGTTTTCTATTGGTAATGCTGCCACTTAAAGGTCATGCTATTTTTTGAAGCCTTTTCATGAGGTTTGTTATTTTGCCGGTGCTCTTTAAATCCCGCAGTCCAGATGTGTGGCAGTCTCTGCTTGCACAGTYGAGCCCCCTTGCCCGCAGACATGACTCCTTGTGCAAACAAGCATTTGAAAATACAAATTAGAAAATTAGATGCAATTGCCTCATGGCACTCAAGGAAATGGCCATTTCATGCACAAATTAGAGGTTTTGCAAAGGTGACAGAACACACGCCTGCAGCACCCAGGCCAGTGCGGGCAGATTTTGGGACATTTGCTCCTGGCTGGAATATATTGCTGTACCTGCAGTGGGCTGCACAGCCATCCCTTTATGATCTGCAATTGCAGTTAAACACAGTATATTTAAATCACCAGGTGCCGTAGTTAGGCTTCTACGCTGGCCTGTGGGGCTCACAGAGCTTTTCGTAGCTTTGCAAGGACTTTTTCTGGGTTTCTCTTTGAATACAGAAAAGCAGCGTTATCGTGCTGCATTGGGTCAGCTAGAGCTACATCCATCAGAGTGCAGATTTTTCCAAGGAGGATATGGCCGATAACACTTTTTAAGTATCAGCTTAAGCGTGTCTTAGCCTTTATTTCACAAGCTATGCACTAATAGCAGCCTAGGAAGATTTCTATCCAACACAGCAGAGCCAGGGGTGATGTTTGTACGATTTTGACTACAGTACAAGCTGCCACTTGCACCTCCACCCCACAGCATGTGGCTGAATGTCTCCCGGCTGGACCCAGCGGTAGCAGAAGGGTGGCATCTCACAGGGCCTAGCCTGTGCCAAGCCGGGCTCTTCCCTCATGTCAGTCTAACATGCCAGTCTCCCACTGGTGCGGGAATCCCCCCCCACCATCCTCAGCTTAATCTCTCAGGATGTGACTGGTCCCTTCACATCCCTCTCCTTTTTATTCTGTGCTTCTCTCCTTTAAGAATAGGCAATTTGTTTCCTTTGTTTCCTATTTGTAAATGATGCTGAAGGATAAGAAACCTGTGTTCACGGCAGCTATGCTGAGCAGCCATAATGAGGGGCTGCTTTTTTCATAACTGGAGACGAAGGAGCAGTGAAAGCCAGGAAACTAGTTCAGGTAATTACAGTGGGTGAGGAATTGGCTCTTAATCACGAGGCTTTCATTGCTCTCGTCCCACCTTGTATGAACACTGGGATCCAGTGTTAAATCGACAGAAGAGCTTGTGAAGAATTAGCAATGTTTACTATTTTCACCTGCTTTCCCTGCTCTCCCCAAAGCTGTCCTCCAAGGCGCTCCCAGATGACCCTTGCCTGGCAGGGAAGGGAGATGCATGGGGGCTCGCAGGGGTTGCAGGTGGCAGGGAAGCAACCGGGCACGGCAGCAGCGTTAGTGCTGCATCCCCAGCTCGGAGGCTGCTCTGCCGCTGTTTGGCACAACAGAAGTAAAAAACCTTTTTATCTTGCTGGCCAGAGATCGAAGCTCAGTGGCACGAGCTTTAAGCTTTTTTCTGGACTGGGGCTACAGTGTTCGGTTAATGCTACAAATGCCATGTTAATACCTTCCAGTTGCTCATAAGTGATCGAACTTTTACAGAAGACACTTGAGCATCACTGCAAGCGAGCTCCTAATCTGTAGTCCAGGTGCGTATGTGGAAAAGTCGGGACAGAGGTTCTTAAAGGCTGATGGTTAGCAGTAATGAAAGATGTGCTTTACTCCTGCCCTGACATCAAAATAAATCATGTGTTCCAGAATTTTTCCTGGTTTCTTATCTATCTTATTTAGCCTGTTTTGCTAAAACAGATTAATACTTCTGCTTATGTCTGTATGAGGATGGAGCCACAACCTGCAGGTTTGCCAGACTTTCCTGCCTCAGGAACACTTTCCAGTGGGTGCAGCTTGGGCTGAGAGCACCTGCCTCTGACTTTGAAGCCCCGTGTACCAAGAAGACATTAGTGCCAGTAACACCTGGGGTGTGCAACAGGGCTTCACAGGCAGGAATCCAAAATTCGGTTTTAACTTGAATTAGACAACCCCAAATTTCTGGGGGCAACTTACATCAGTCACACATTGCTACATATAGTGGCTGTGTATATGCAAATATATTAACACACGTGCACAGATTAAATGCCAGAATTTCTGTATAGTATCTAAGCATGTGCATATTTATTTTATTTTGAGGTTGCATGTACTCTTCAATCAAACAAAAACCAACAGGGATGTCTTATTGGGACAACCATGATGGAAGCATGCACAGGATACCAGAGACACAGTAAAATTACCCTCTAAGCAATTCAAGTCTTCTGGAGGTTTGCTTTACACTGTAATTTAGCATTTCTGGTGTAAGCAACTCAGTCAGACCGACATTTAATTTCAATGGTTTGGAACCATGAAGCCACTGCGGAGCTGGGAATAGCTGGCTGCCACCGAGTCTGGTCCAGCCCGCTCCAGCAGCCAATTTTGCTGTTGGCAGGGGATAAAGGCTCTGACATCCCTCCTCCCCAGCTGCAGGACTAGGCAGTACACACCCACCGGCTGCATGGCCAGGGAGCTCCGCAGCGCTGCCAGGTAGAGTCCCTGAGTAAACAGGGTGCCTGGCATTAACAGCACCTTTTGGACCAACTGATTGTTAAAGCTATCCTATGTAATTATTAGTGCACAGGTGGTAATTATTAGTGGCAAGTAATTATTAAATTAGGCTTGAAAACCTTGTTGTGCCAGCTCCTGAATCAATACATCTGAGGAAAGACATCCCTGCCCCGAGTTCTTACAGCCTTGTTTGGTGACTGCTCCCCGGGTGTGGCCAGAAAAACACAAAATATGTTTTGAGCTTTATAGTTCAGGGGAAATTCTGTAATAAGCACTTGCAAATCCCACAGGCCCCTCAGCCCCTGGGTACCATGACTCACAAAGGTGAGCTGGTGGAGGGAAAGTTCGCAAAAAGCCTTGTAAACAAAGTTTGGGAGAGCATCCCACCTTATAACAGACTTATAACAACCCAGGGATTCCAAAAGCAACCTGACATCTCAGCTCTAGGCTCCTGCTTGCTTTCTGCAGCCAGCAGGTTGCTGAGCCAGCCTCCATTACTATCCCTGGAGAGGGATAAGCATGTCCAATGTTTTGAAAGAAAGTGTGTAAAGTATTAAATAACTGCAAAATATAGTGAGACTAGGTGATGACATGTAGATGAAAAGCATCCTTTCACTGCATTCGGCCTGATTGGAATTGTTTCTGTGCAGTCGCGGGGTGGATTAAGGACAGGGTTTGGATTACATAGCATCATGGTCTCAGGGGACTACTTGTTCAAAGTTATCTTCATATAATCATTGCAGTGTACAGTGTAAAAAAGGATTTCAATCCATTTCTGTCTGGATACATTTTCTCATCACAGAAATCACCACTACAATTTTTAAGTAAAAAAAGTATCCCACCACCACTGGGATAGACAGCAGCTTTTTCTCAGGCTAGCACTAAAGACTATTGACAGGCTAAGAGGGGCTAAACTGTCTTGCATGATGGCTTAGCGTGGCACGTGTAAGGGCTCGGAAAGTCAGCCTGAGGGGGGTAACCCCAGTTAGGATTCATTTTTTGGGGGCTGGAGTGGTCTGCACTCTACTTAGGCTCCTGCACTGCTGGCCCTTTGCAGAACAGGTGGCCCTTTCCTTTGGGGGTCAGGATCTCCTCCTCTTCTGAGTCCTGCATTTCAAGTGAAGATCATAAAAAGGCAAATCCTCTTGAGGTGTCTGTTTGTTGGCCAGTTGCGAAAACCCGCCTGAGCAGAAGCAAACCAGACACATGGGGTCCCAGTATGAATCCTGGAAGACGTCGATGTGAGGTTATTTTGCAGGCCTGCTTGGTCAGAAAATCCATTTACCCTCTGCTCTGAAGAAACACTCGTGTCTGGCTTGTTCCCTTAAAGCTTTGCCTTAGTTTATGAAATCAACTATGTTATTTTGCCTGGGATCATTGACCATTAAACGTCAACATCATTATTGTCGAAGTAATGGCATTTAAAAGGTATTGCCCCAGGGATGCCAGATTAGATCAGGGTCACTGCTGTGCCAGCCACTGTACGTGCGCAGAGATAGCTGTCTGGCTGGGAGGATTTCAGACTCTTTTTCTCTTAACCTCTTCTTACCAGTCCTTCAGGCACTTGTTGAAGACTGATGATGACTGTGGTAGGTACTGTCAGCATCTGGCTGACCACAGAGGGGGGAAAATCACGTGCAGCTGTGAGGAGGTAGAAACTCCCTTGCAGCCACATATGGCTCATCTCACGTTGCTTTAAATATTCAACCTCAGGCCGGCCAGAGCTACAGCCAGGAAGGTCAAGTAAACGTGTTTCAAGGGCACAACTAAAGCACCACGGAGAGCCCTGTCTGCTGGGGTGAGCAGACGGTCCCAGAGTGAAACGCTTAAGCTGTGACAGCACCATGCAACAGCTTCGGCCACAGCGCCTGAAATTCAATCTGTTATATGATGTAACTGCTCTTCATAAAATATAAAGGGAAAATTCACTTGGCCAGTGGAAGTAACCTCTGTCCCACTAACCACAGAGCACTTTTCTCCTCTGTGCAAACATCTTTTTTCACTCTTTTCTGATGCTGCTCTCCTTCACGCTAGCAAACACGTTAATGCACCGAGGTCCTTTTTCACAGTATTGTGGAAGACTGTTATTCCCGAATTGGCAAGAGGAGGCACCAAGGACACAGGCAGGCATAATTTCTACAGCATCCACAGGCTGGTCTATTATCTGTTACTGGTGATAGGGCTGGTGGAAACAAGTTGAGCTGCTTCCTTCACCTCGCACTGTGATGATCTTTCTCTGATATAAAGGCATACCCACTGCAGCATACAAAAGCCAAAATATGAAATCTCTCCCACTTCATCTGAGCCCTCTCTGTGCTACRAAGTTTCCAAAGGCCACAGATTCACCACTGACTTTGAATACCCTTTGACTGCTATTAATCCTTATAGGGTAATGGTGGGGGGAACTCCTCACTGATCACACACAGCTGTGAAGTTAAATCCCTGCAGAGGGGTGCCTGGAGAAGCAGCCACGACACTCCACCTCCTGCAGAGACCATATAGGGGAAGCAGAGAGCTAGGCAGACAAAATTGTTCTACTTCAAAATGGCCCCCAAAGGATGCCCTGGGTCAAGGTACTCCATGCCAGGTGAGTAAGTAGCCCTGAAGGGCCAAAGTTTAGTTGACAAAATTTGTTTTGCTTCAAAAAAGCTGCACTGAGCAGAAAGGTCAAGGAGGAACATGTGTCAGATGTTAACAGCAATTAGCATTTTTCCAGTTAACAGTGCTCACTGGTCCTAAGCCAGACTTTTAGACAGTGTGAGCTAGTCTTTTATAATATTTGATAATATTAGTACCCTATCTTAAATCCCAGGTTGTGGTAATGCTGTAAAATAATTTATTACTCATTTCCATTTTGTTACTTTTAATTAATTTTGGGATTCATGAATGTAGCTTTTCTACATTCTTAGAGGAGCTGAGGTGCTCTTGCTGCTGTGTGGTGTTAGCTGAGAAGCCAGGATCATCTCGGGTTTCAGTTACTCACATCTCTGAGTTAATCTGCACTGTAAAACTGCCCTGCATCAGTAACTTATTTAGATGTACAAAAGTAGAGGTGAAGGCATATGGGGAAATTCAGGCTCCTTCAAAGTCCTTGGCCATTGCCTTTCACACGTGGGGCTGTGTCCAGGTCTCCTGCAAGAAGGTCTTCACCCTGATGTCCCAGCTCTGGCACCTAAAGCCGAGGCAGTGATGAGCTGCTCAGACCATCTGCTCTTCAACTTCCAGGCCAAGGCTACCTATGGTGTTCACAGCAAAAAGTTGGTATCCTGATAAGAAGAAAACCTGTAATAGAAGGTCTCCATACTTGTCCATAGCTTCACTCCCAGAGTGCATATCTTCATGTGGACTTGTGCCGGGCAGGGTGCCAATTCCCTGTACATTTGCTTAGCTATGAATTCACAGAAAAGGCTAATGAAGCCAGCATTGCTTTTCTAACTATAAACTCCAGCTATTCAGGGTAAACATTGCTTAGCTGCAGTATCACAGACTTAATATGCTAGTTCAGTTAGCTGAGCCCTCTCAAGGCAGAGCAACTAGAATGGCGTCTAAAGGACACACTTTGCTTTCAGAGCTATTTAGATGCTTCTCTGCTGGGCAGCTGTCAAGAACAGCATACACATGGCAAAACTCACTTAGCAAACCAGGAAGGCTCATTGCAGCAAATGAGGCAGATGCGTGAGGCCTTTGCTCTCCTGGGGCTGTTTGTCCTGGCACCTGAGCAGAAGCAAATGTGTCCTTGCTGATAAGCATAGGCTTGCAGTGTAAACTAGTTACTCTACTCAGGCTCATTGTGGCTTCTAAACAACTCGTGTCTCTGGTCCATGTGAGCCCTCTCTGGTAGCATTAACACACCTTGTATGTAAATGACTGCAATACAGTCTTGGAAATAATTATTTGCTTACTTTTAATGAGGCATACGGATAAATAAGCAGATGCTAATGTTTTTGTCAACATAATGCCGATGTAAATGTTTAACTAACTCACTTAAGTGTAATTAACTGGTGACACCTGGGTGAAGAAACTTCCAGTATCCCTTTTAAAGACAAAGATTTTAAACCAGATATGAGCAGTAAAGGCAGTAACAATCGAGGCTTGTTTGACTGACTACTCACACTCATGGCCAGGACAGCTGCTTGGAAAGGCAGCCTGGTCTCGAGGCGCTCCCGGGAAGGAGAGCAGCCTGGAGCGTGCCACTTCCCAAGGAGCCCCTCGCGAGGCTGCAAACGCCCCGTGGGGATATCGGTTGGACATTGCTGGCCTAGAAGTCCCCAAAACTCTTAATTTGATTTCTTGCCTGTAACCTAGAAATAAGGTTCCTGCTGTGACAAATGCATAGGAGACACATAATTAGGCTTCCAGTGGCACACGGACAGTGCAGTTTTGCTTAGTATATGAGATTGAGGTTGACTGAACTCAGCCTTTGCCAGCCAGTATCTTAGCCTAGGGGTATCCCTTAATCATACCTAGGATGCCACAGTCTAACTGCTGACAACGTTATATTAGTGCTATTTGATTCTCACGTTCTTCTGTTGTGTACACTGAAAACAAGACATTTCAAACCGCAAAGCACACCTGATGTAAATAAGAAATATAGTTGCTATATCTTCTCAAAGGAAAATGACTGTTGTAGCTTACAGCACTAGTTGCAGAAACTGTGTTTGCACCAGAGTCTCTGCCAATCTGACAAACTCCAAACAGTGGAAGTATCCCTACGGGAAGTGAATCTTCCCTGTCCCCCCCCCCCCCCCCC